>JAFMOC010000678.1:40000-50000 GCA_019802505.1 Corydoras sp. C115 | reverse complement strand
TGACTCAGTTCTGTTCTTTGGCAGCGGAACATGGAACCCAAAATGTACTACACACCCACGTTTGTACCACACACACACACACACACACACACACACGGGTATATACAGAGGCATGTAGATGTTTGGATGCCCCTGGTTCAGACACCTGGAGTAATGAGGGGGAGTTGAGGGCCCTCAAGGGCCACCGTTGACATATGAGCTGGACCCCCAATAGCGCACCCTGCAGTTAGATTTAGGGCGTGTCGGTGCGTCTTTGCTGTATCGAGCATGTGATTGGTGGGTGTGTCTTGGGGTCGTGTGTCAGTAAACCAATCAGTGCGTCGCTCGCTGTTCTCTTTGAGAGCCGGGTGCGTTCTGACTTCGGCGGGCTGCTATTTCAACAGCGCGACGCGAACAATTCCGTTAAATGAACACTCACACCGTACACACCGTACACACCGTACACACACACACACACACACACACCCGGGTATATACAGAGGCATGTAGATGTTTGGATGCCCCGGTTCAAACACCTGGAGTAATGAGGGGGAGTTGAGGGCCCTCAAGGGCCACCGTTGACACATATGAGCTGGACCCCGATAGCGCACCCTGCAGTTAGATTTAGGGCGTGTCGGTGTGTCTTTGCTGTATCGAGCATGTGATTGGTGGGTGTGTCTTGGGGTCGTGTGTCAGTAACCCAATCAGTGCGTCGCTCGCTGTTCTCTTTGAGAGCCGGGTGCGTTCTGACTTCGGCGGGCTGCTATTTCAACCACGTGACGCGAACAATTCCATTAAATTAACACTTACACCGTACACACCGTACACACCGTAAACACCGTACACACACGTCGGCATGCGCTCATCGTTCTGGGGTTCTGATGTGAGCGCGGCGTCGGCGGTGGCGTTCCCTCGCTCGGCGGTGGGAGAGCGGAACCGAGCGGGAGGCTGGCAGCCGACGATCGGACAACTTTATTTCTTTGAAAAGTCACGGCGAGTTCATGCAGCACCGCCATCTGTCCTCGCCGTGCGCGCCTGCCAAAATCCAGAACGCTCTCCAGATCCCAAAATAAACATCAAACGGCGAGGAGAAGGAGAACCCAGTTTCAGGATCGAGGTGAGAAAAGAGAACCTCTACATTCGGCCCGATCGGGAACCGGCCGAGCCGCAGGACACGTTCAACATGGAACGACGGCGGGCGACGTGCTGTTCAGAGAACCGACTCCAGAACACGACTTTAAACGTTCCAGAAACATCAGGCCAGATGTGACGCCACGCATCATTAGGCTTCACATCGCAGCTTAATTATTCATATATTATTATAATGGAGCGGCACGGCGGCTTAGTGGTTTAGCACGTTCTCCTCTCAGCGCTAGGGATTCCCGGTTCGAATCCCCATCTGGGTGGAGTTTCCATGTTCTCTCCCTCCCCGTGTCCGCGTGGGTTTCCTCCGGGTTCTCCGGTTTCCTCCCACAGTCCAAAAACATGGATCAAGTCAACTGAGTTCTCCAAATTGCCCCATATAGAGTGTGTGTGTGTCCAGCGATGGATTGCCCCCCTGTTCTGGGTGTATCTGCCCAGCGCCCGAAACGTTCTCCCCTGGATGGGCATGGGGAACCCCCCCGCGACACTAATAGAGGATAAAGCGGAAGATAATGGATGGATGGATGTTGACCGAGTGGCACGGTGGCTTAGTGGTTTAGCATGTTCTCCTTTTAGCTCTAGGGATTCCCGGTTCGAATCCCCATCTGGATGGAGTTTCCATGTCCTCCCCGTGTCTGCGTGGGTTTCCTCCGGGTTCTCAGATTTCCTCCCACAGTCCAAAAAACATGGATCTGTCAATTGAGTTCTCCAAATTGCCCCATATAGAGTGTGTCTGTGTGAGTGAGTGTGTTCCCAGCCATAGGTTGCCCCCCTGTCCTGGGTGTATCTGCCCAGCGCCCAAACGTTCTCCCCTGGATGGGCATGGGGAACCCCCCCCCCCCCCCCCCGTGACCCTAATAGAGGATAAAGCGGAGATAATGAATGAATGAATGAATTATTATGATCATCCCGTTCTGCAGACAGAGCCGAGCTTCACTCTCGGAGACGTTATCTCAGGGCTCAGGGAGAGGCCGGAGCCTATCCCGGTGCCCACCAGGCAAAAAAAAAACACGGACAGGTCCGTCAGGGTGAAAACATTTACAGTAGGGGCGGTTTATCTTCGTGAGAGTCCTCAGACTGCGGGAGGAAACCCAACACGCACCCCCCCCCCCATGCACCCCCCCCCAGGACCGGGCACCGGGCCACGATGCCACCCAATCAACCAGCTGGGAACAGAGAGTATAAAACGGAACTCCGAGACGCCGCGCCGCGCCGAAATTTGTCTTATTGACGCCGGGTTGTCCATGAAGTCCCCTTACGGGTGAGCGCAACCTTTCCCCCCCGATCATTAAATTCCATTTGAGGAACGCGCCCGAGGAGAGGGCTTCAAAAGAACAGCGGCCGGGCGGGGGGGGGGGGGGGGGGGGGGGGGGGGAGGAGGCACGGCTTATTAACGTACCTATTTTTTTGGAGCGCTCGTCTCGCTGGGTGTGAATGCTGATGGGGGAGTAGATGAAGGGGCTGGCGGACGCCACGTTCGGCCCCAGGAGGCCCTTGACTTTGTGTGGACGGAGGCTGGCGGGGAGATTCAGCAGAGACACGATCTGAGGAGGAACGGAGAACATCATCGTCATCATCAGGACCATCGCACCGGCGAGAACCCGCCACCGGGGACAGATTAAAGAGCAAGTGTGCAACATGAGCGAAGACGCGCCAACGCAATGCACGCCGTCCTCCGAGCTCCACTGACAATTTAGCGCCATGGGAACAGTTTAGGGAAGGCCCGTTACTTATTCAGTGGGGGTCCATCGTGTGCAATACGAAATCCATCCATTATCTTCCTCTTTATCCTCTATTAGGGTCGTGGGGGGGGGGGGGTTCCCCTTGCCCATCCAAGGGAGAACGTCTCAGGCGCTGGGCAGATACACCCAGGACAGGACGCCAATCCATCGCTGGGCACACACTCACTCACACAGACACACTCTATATGGGGCAATTTGGTGAATTTAATTGACCTCAATTGGACTGTGGGAGGAAACCGGAGAACCCGGAGGAAACCCACGCGGACACGGGGAGGACATGGAAACTCCACCCAGATGGGGATTCGAACCGGGAATCCCTAGTGCTGAGAGGAGAACATGTTAAACCACTAAGCCACCGTGCTGCCAACTATACTAACATACATCCATCCATTCATTATCTCTCACTTCATCCTCTATTAGGGTCGTGGTGGGGTTCCCCATGCCCATCCAGGGGAGAACGTTTCGGGCGCTAAGCAGATACACCCAGGACAGGGGGGCAATCTATCACTGGGCACACACTCACTCACACAGACACACTCTATATGGGGCAATTTGGAGAACTCAACTGACTTGATCCATGTTTTTGGATGTTTTTGGGATGTTTTAGGGTAGCGGGGGAGGGGGGGGGTTCCCTATGCCCAGCCAGGGGAGAACGTTTCTGGCGCTGGGCAGATACACCCAGGACAGGACGCCAATCTATTGCTGGACACACACTCACTCACACAGACACACACTCTATATGGGGCAATTTGGAGAACTCAATTGACTTGATCCATGTATTTGGACTGTGAGGAGAACGTGCTAAAGCACTAAGCCACCGTTCCGCTGGGATTTCTAAATAATGTTCTTGTTTTGTAGTTTCGTACGCCGCACTCACTTGACGCTGGGCAGTTTGGTCAGGGGCACAGGGGGCAGCTTGAGTCCGTCTTGGAGCTCGATGACGTTCATCCCTCCAGGACACTTGGACGTGTAGTTCTCCAGACTCTGCGTCACCTCCTTCTTTTCTGTGGTTTAAAAAAACATTAAATATTAACATCATAAATAAATAAAACACATAATGACTCCCTGCTGCGTGTGTGTGTGCTGTGTGTGTGTGTGTGTGCCGTGTGTGTGTGTGTGTGTCCAGCTTAAAACTTCCCTGAACCCAACAAACCTCTTATTTTGCCTTTAAAGCATCACTTTCTGACCCGATGTGTCACTCAGAGTCTCATCAGCCCCAAATTACCAGCTTCCCTTGTAGATCTAAGAACAGAGTTCTCTAGATCTAAAGAACAGAGTTCTAGAGCAGAACCACTCTCTCTCTCACCCGTTTAGAGAGCGGCCGACATCCACAATTTACACAAGCTTTAAGAACCGAGAGAGAGAGAGAGAGAGAGAGAGAGAGAGAGAGACAGAGAGAGAGAGAGAGAGAGAGAGGAGAGAGAGAGAGACAGAGAGAGAGAGAGAGAGAGAGAGACAGGAGAGAGAGAGACAGAGAGAGAGAGAGAGAGAGAGAGAGAGAGAGTGAGAGACAGAGAGAGAGAGAGAGAAAGAGAGAGAGAGAGAGAGAGAGAGAGAGAGAGAAGGAGAGAGAGACAGAGAGAGAGAGAGAGGGAAAGAGAGAGAGAGACAGAGAGAGAGAGAGAAGAGGAAGAGAGAGAGGAGAAAGAGAGAGAGAGAGAGAGAGAGAGAGAGGGGGAGATAAGAGAGAGAGAGAGAGAGAGAGAGAGGGAAAGAGAGAGAGAGAGCATGAGAGAGGGGGAGAGACCGAGAGAGAGAGAGACAAAGAGAGAGAGACAGAAAGAGAGACAGAGAGAGAGAGAGAGAGAGAGAGAGACAGAGAGAGAGACAGAGAGAGAGAGAGAGAGAGAGAGAGAGAGAGAGAGAGAGCTGCGTCCCATCGATCCCGTGGTTCCTGTGTTCTTGGCGAGGCGTGTGGACAGTCGAGCGGGGACGGAACACAGCAGAACGTGATGGAGACCAACATTCTGCATCGATTCCCATTTTTCAGATTAAAGATAAAAAATACACAGAGAGCCAAAAAGTCTGCCGGGGCATTCGGGGCGGGGGGGGGGGGGGTGTCTCGGGGGTGATCTCTGTCCAAAAAGATTCGTTTTACAAATATGTTTACTGCCTGCGCGGCCAGAACAAAACCGAAATAAACATGTTCCAGAATCAGGTTCCGTCTGATTAGAACCCTAAATAACACAGAATATTAACATCTCAACCATTTCAAACACGAGGGCCGCGCTCGGAGCGCGCGAGGACGGGAGACGAGGAGACGGGGAGGTGCGTCTGCACTGAGAGAGGAGGAGGAGGAGGAGGAGGAGGAGGAGGAGGACCCAACATCAAAAGATCCACAGAGCAGAAGGTGAACATACTGAACACCAAAAAGATAAAAGGAGAAGAAATAAAAAGCCAGAAGAAAGAGAACCCAGTTTTTTTGTTTTTTTGGAGTGAGGGCTGAGGTTGGGTGAGAGAAAGTATTGTGATGGAAGAGGAGGTCATGGAGGTGAGGAGGAGGAGGAGGAGGAGGAGGAGGGACCGTGATGTGAAATGAAGGAGACGGTGATGGAGGAGAGACAGAGGTGGAGGAGGTGGATCGCGTTGGAGCAGAGTGTGGAGGTCCGAGTGCGTGAAGAGGAGGTCATGGAGGTGGGGAGAGGGGTGAGGAGGAGGAGGAGGAGGAGGAGGCGTGATGTGAAATGAAGGAGACGGTGATGGAGGTCAGTTTGGTGGAGGTCCGGTGGATCGCGGTGGGAGCAGAGTGTGGAGGTCCGAGTGCGTGAAGAGGAGGTTCGGAGGGTGGGGAGCGGGGTGAGGAGGAGGAGGAGGAGGAGGAGGAGGGACCGTGATGTGAAATGAAGGAGACGGCGATGGAGGTCAGTTTGGTGGAGGTCCAGTGGATCGCGGTGGGAGCACGAGTGTGGAGGTACGAGAGTGCGTGAAGAGGAGGTCATGGAGGTGGGAGAGAGGGAGTGAGGAGGAGGAGGAGGAGGAGGAGGCGTGATTTACTGAAATGAAACACCAGACGGTGATGGAGGTCAGTTTGGTGGAGGTCCGAAGTGGATCGCGGTGGGAGCAGAGTGAGGGCTGGTCCGAGGGCGTGAAGAGGAGGTATGGAGGTGGGGAGAGGGGTGAGGAGGAGGAGGAGGAGGAGGAGGAGGGAGGCGTGATGTGAAATGAAGGAGACGGTGATGGAGGTCAGTTTGGTGGAGGTCCGGTGGATCGCGGTGGGAGCAGAGTGAGGAGGTCCGAGGGCGTGAAGAGGAGGTCATGGAGGTGGGGAGAGGGGTGAGGAGGAGGAGGAGGAGGAGGAGGGGGGGGCCGTGATGTGAAATGAAGGAGACGGCGATGGAGGTCAGTTTGGTGGAGGTCCGGTGGATCGCGGTGGGAGCAGAGTGAGGAGGTCCAAATGCGTGAAGAGGAGGTCATGGAGGTGGGGAGAGGGGTGAGGAGGAGTGGAGGAGGAGGAGAGGAGGAGGAGGAGGAGGGGCCGTGATGTGAAATTAAGGAGACGGTGATGGAGGTCAGTTTGGTGGAGGTTCTGGTGGATCGCGGTGGGAGCAGAGTGAGGAGGTCCGAGGGCCTCCTCCTCCTCCTCCTCCCTCCTCATCACCCCTCTGGGGACGAGGGGTGAGGAGGAGGAGGAGGACGAGGAGGGAGGAGGATCCTCACTCTGGGGCCACCGTGATGTCACCGGACCTGAAGGAGACGGACCGATGGAGGTCAGTTGCGGTGGAGGTCCGGTTGGACATCACGGTGGGAGCAGAGTGAGGAGTCCGAGGGCGTGAAGAGGAGGTCATGGAGGTGGGGAGAGGGGTGAGGAGGAGGAGGAGGAGGAGGAGGCGTGATGTGAAATGAAGGAGACGGTGATGGAGGTCAGTTTGGTGGAGGTCCGGTGGATCGCGGTGGGAGCAGAGTGAGGAGGTCCGAGGGCGGGAGGAGGAGGTCATGGAGGTGGGGAGAGGGGTGAGGAGGAGGAGGAGGAGGAGGAGGAGGAGGAGGGGCCGTGATGTGAAATGAAGGAGACGGTGATGGAGGTCAGTTTGGTGGAGGTCCGGTGGATCACGGTGGGAGCAGAGTGAGGAGGTCCAAGTGCGTGAAGAGGAGGTCATGGAGGTGGGGAGAGGGGTCAGGAGGAGGAGGAGGAGGAGGAGGAGGAGGAGGAGGCGTGATGTGAAATGAAGGAGACGGTGATGGAGGTCAGTTTGGTGGAGGTCCAGTGGATCGCGGTGGGAGCAGAGTGAGGAGGTCCGAGGGCGGGAGGAGATCAGTGAGGAGGTCCGAGGGCGGGAGGAGATCAGTGAGGAGGTCCGAGGGCGGGAGGAGATCAGTGAGGAGGTCCGAGGGCGGGAGGAGATCAGTGAGGAGGTCCGAGGGCGGGAGGAGATCAGTGAGGAGGTGTAAACCTGCAAACGGGAGGAGAACGGAGAGCGA
Organism: Corydoras sp. C115; assembly: GCA_019802505.1. Lineage (NCBI taxonomy): Eukaryota > Metazoa > Chordata > Actinopteri > Siluriformes > Callichthyidae > Corydoras > Corydoras sp. C115. Next base: position 42,717 of record JAFMOC010000678.1, on the reverse strand, counting down.
GGCGCAGGGGGCGGAGCTACGAGTGACTCCTGCAGAATGAATAAATGTTTCTGCTGAAACTGAAAGGTCAGTTCTGTCCTGAAGGAACACGAGGAGCAAAGACGCAGAGGAAACATCACACACACACACACAACACACACAGATACACACACACACACACACACACACACACACACACACACACACACACACAGATACACACACAGACACCACACACAGACACACACACACACACACACACACACACACACGAGGAGCAAAGACGGCGAGGAAACATCACCTCACTAACATTTCAACAACACACACACACACACACACAACACACAAACACACAAACACGCACACACACATACACACACACACATACACACACACATACACACACACATACACACACACATGCACACACACATACACACACACATACACACACACATACATACACAAACACACAAACACACGGAGCAAAGACGCCGAGGAAACATCACCTCACTAACATTTCAACAACACACACACACACACACACACACACACACACAAGAGAGAGGAGGGAGAGAGAGCATGAGAGAGAGAGAGAGAGAGAGAGACAGAGAGAGAGAGTGTGTATATGTGAAAGAGAGTGAGAGAGAGAGGGAGAGAGACAGAGAGAGAGTGAGAGAGAGAGAGAGAGACAGAGAGAGAGTGAGAGAGAGTGTGTATTAAAGAAGGAGAGAGAGAGAGTGTGTATGTGAAAGAGAGAGAGACAGAGAGAGAGAGAGAGAGAGAGAGTCAGTTCTCTAATCCATCATTTCAATCAGAGAAATAAAAAAACCTGTCAGCTATATTGTGCGTGGCTGCTGTGGTGGGCGTGGCAGATCGGCTGGGCGTGGCAGCTCTGGGAGGCGTGGCAGCTCTGGTGGGCGTGGCAGCTCGGTGGGGTAAACAAAAAATAAAGACGTGCAGTCTGCCCCGACGACAGAACCGAATTCTGATCGGCTTTAATTACGCTGGAGGACTAATCAGTCCGTCTGCATGCAGTGATTACACTATAAACTACAACTGCTCATTTTAAAAGAAACCCCCCCACCCCCCCCACACACACACCCCACACAACCCCCCACACACACACCCCACACACCTCCCCCCCCCCACACACACACCACACAGAGTGACTTGGAAGATTCCTGAAATGATTTAACAGCCTTAGTGATGCATCTCTGCCGCCTCCCCCGGGGGAAAGCACCGAGCCACGGAGCCGCCGAGCCGAAGCGAGAGGGATGAAACGGCGGAGACTTCAGGAGAACTCTGGACTCGCGGGCGGTGCGGGCAGTGCGGTAAGTGCGGGCGGAACGGGCGATACGAAGCCGGCTGACGGCACGCGAGAGCAGACGACTGTCAGAGCGCATCATGAATAATTTAGCGGCAAGCGAGAGGCCAAGGCAACCCAATCACGTAGTGCGCCTTGGCGGGCGGAGAACCGGGACGGGCCGCCGCCGGAACCAAACGACGGGGTCCGGAACAACAGGGTGAACGGCCGGGGAACTGCGCTTTACGAGACTGATGAGCCGGAACACCAATCACAGGGACGCACCGCCGGCGCCGGGGAGCATCCACCACCTACGTGATACCTGCTCTGTGAGGGGTGTGAAGGGGGAGGGGGGAATCGGCTGATAAGAGAACAGAGATGGACGGAGCAACAGCTGGACTGCAGTTCATCGCAGAACATTAAAACGTGCATTAGGATTAGTAACCTCAGTACATTGGGGAACCCACTCAGGTACAGGGAGGACATGCTGACGCCACGCAGAAAGGACCGTTTGTTTGGCAGGTCGCCGTGAACCGCGGGGTCATTTCGGGTTAAATTTCCCGATTCGTTCATTTAGGGGTTAAATCCCGAGGTCGCGGCGCCTCCGGTGCTTCAGGGATGCGGGAGAACACGGCAGGAGAAAGGATTAAGGGGTGAGAACCGCCGGGGAGAGGAGCAATTACCACAGAAGGTCCTGGCTCTGTTCCCCGACGTCCGCCGGGAGACCGTCTGTCTGCCTTCTCAGGTGCAGAGGTGCCATTAGTGCAGGCAAGAGGGCTGACGAAAGTTCGGTTAAAGCCCTGTAAGGAGGCGCGGTGAGGAGGCGCAGAGAGGAGAATAGGGGTGAAGGTAAACCTCACGAGTCCTGCAAGACCTCAAAGCAGAGGAACATCAAAGCAGCTTGGACCTGCGGTCAAAGATCACGTTGTGAAAAGAAGAACCATGTTAGAACCACAGGATGCTGTTTTTCTGGGGGGTTTTTTTGTTTGTTTTTGTTTGGTTTTTTTCCGTTCCGTGCGCATGAGCAGCGGAGCAGCAAATGGCCTGCGACCGCCGAGAGCATCACCTCCACATGTTGCTCCTTAAAACGTTCCGCTGCTGGATTTTTAGAACCGGGAGCTTTCGCGGCGTCAAGGACGTCCATCCATCCATTATCTTCCGCTTATCCTGGGTTCGGGTCGCGGGGGCAGCAACCGAAGTAGGGAGACCCAGACCTCCCTCGCCGCAGCCACCTCCACCAGCTCGACTGGGGGAACCCCGAGGCGTTCCCAGACCAGCTGAGAGATATAACCCCTCCAGCGTGTCCTGGGTCGTCCCCGGGGTCTCCTCCCAGCCGGACTTGCCTGGAACACCTGCCTAGCAAGGCGCCAAGGAGGCATCCTGACCAGATGCCCCAACCACCTCAACTGGCTCCTTTCGATGCCGAGGAGTA
>JAFMOC010000678.1:10000-30000 GCA_019802505.1 Corydoras sp. C115 | reverse complement strand
CAATCTCAACAAATAATATAGCAGAAGACTCAATGCTGTCATTTTTTTTTTAACGTGGGGGGGAATGGGAATGTCAGTCAACATAAATCCACTATGTATGTGTGTGTGTGTGTGTGTGTATATATATATATATATATATATACATATATATATACTGTATATACACACACACATACATTATATGTATATATATATATATATATATAATATATATATATATATATATATATACACATACATATTAATATATATATTATATTTATATATGTATGTATGTACGTACGTGTGTGTATATACTGTATATATATATATATATATATTCATTCATTCATTATCTTCCGCTTTATCCTATACTAGGGTCGCCCCATGCCCATCCAGGGGCGAACGTTCTCGGGCGCTGGGCAGATACACCCAGGACAGGGCGCCAATCTATCGCTGGGCACACACTCACTCACACAGACACACTCTATATGGGGCAATTTGGAGAACTCAATTGACTTGATCCATGTTTTTGGACTGTGGCAGGAAACCGGAGAACCCGGAGGAAACCCACGCGGACACGGGGAGGACATGGAAACTCCATCCAGATGGGGATTGGAACCGGGAATCCCTAGCGCTGAGAGGAGAATGTGCTAAACCACTAAGCCACTGCCGCCTTTTTATATATATATATATATATATATATATATATATATATATATATATATATATATATATATATTACATTACACACACATATACATAATATAGACTTTTAGATACAAACCACACAGTGTGGTTATAATTCTGCATTAGAATTCAATAATTATGTCGGCGCTCAGCGCCAATGCCAAACCCCCGACGGTGTTGAGCACGCAACTGACCAGGAGGACGGAACACGCCGATGCTGCGTGCAGAGTCATCAGCGTTAGGAATTTCACAGAACCGACCGCCACACCGAGCGCCTGCAGGTCGTCCAGACTGCTGATCAACGTCTGGCTCCTGCTCGCGTTCGTGGCTCATACATCCGGCCGCCGCCCGTCGCCACCACGACCAGGTACCGCTGACAATAACATAACCGACAGAATGCCCCGAAAAAACGGTGGAAAACGGGCATCGTCAGCGGTTCTCTGGCTCGTCGCCTCACGCGTGTGAAGGGCATCGGCGCGTTAAAATGTTCAAACGAACGTCAATGGCGTTCATTAATATGCCACCCGGCTGAGAAACAACAAACCGGCGCCGAATGATTCATCGGGGGGGCGAATCAATCCTTGAAATCCATTTCAGCCTCCATGAATCACATGACTGACAGGGCAGCGAGGAAGGACGCCCATGTTCCACCGAGGGTTACAAAGCGGGTTGGACGGAACCGGACCACGAGCCCTGCCACGAGGTGGGGTCGAGGGAAACAACAGTTGCCACAACTACTATAAGCCCTTATACATACGCATGTATACATTTACATCACATTCGGTCATTTATTGGACGCTTTTATTCAAAGCGACTTACAAGGTGAGCACAGGGTTCATCACAGCGCCCCCTGGAGCACTGAGGGTTAAGGGTCTCGCGCAAGGACCCACATTGGTAACTTCAGGGGACCTGGGATTTGAACCCCCAACCTTCAGAATAATAACCCAATGCCCTGACCACTGAGCTACCACACCCCATATATGTATACACGCTATATATTTTGGATTTTAATATTAAAGTGGGTGGCACGGTGGCTTAGTGGTTTGGCACGTTCTCCTCTCAGCGCTAGGGATTCCCAGTTCGAATCCCCATCTGGGTGGAGTTTCCATGTTCTCCCCGTGTCCGCGTGGGTTTCCTCCGGGTTCTCCGGTTTCCTCCCACAGCCCAAAAACATGGAAACATGGAAGAGAATTGAGTTCTCCAAATTGCCCCATACAGTATGTGTCTGTGTGAGTGAGTGTGTGCCCAGCGATAGATTGCCCCCCTGTCCTGGGTCTATCTGCCCAGCACCCGAAACTTTCTCCCCTGGATGGGCATGGGGAACCCCATTCAATAATGAATGAATGAATATTAAAGTGGGGTGGCACGGTGGCTTAGTGGTTTGGCATGTTCTCCTCTCAGCGCTAGGGATTCCCGGTTCGAATCCCCATCTGGGTGGAGTTTCCATGTCCTCCCCGTGTCTGCGTGGGCTTCCTCCGGGTTCTCCGGTTTCCTCCCACAGTCCAAAAACATGGATCAAGGTGAATTGAGTTCTCCAAATTGCCCCATATAGAGTGTGTCTGTGTGAGTGAGTGTGTGCCCAGCGATAGATTGTCCCCTGTCCTGGGTCTATCTGCCCAGCGCCTGAAACGTTCTCCCCTGGATGGGCATGGGGAACCCCCCCGCCCCGCGACCCTAATATAGGACAAAGCGGAGGATAATGGATGGATGGAGGCGTCTCAACATACTCTTAACTTCGTGAACTTCTCCCCGTCCGCAGGAGAACGTCCTCAGGCGCCAATGAAATCAATCGAACGAACCAATCAGAGAAGGTGTCCCTGAAACGACGTTCCGAGACGCGTCCCACCTTCACCCGGCCTCTGGGTTAGAACCCTCTGATTAACAGCTAACCTTTAGGAGGCCTGTCCAACTGCGCAGTCATGCAGACGACCTGATGAGACGGCGCTGACGGGGGGGGGACACACACTAAAGGACATTTCTAATCATCTGCAGTCCATTCACAGGGAATCTACCCGCGCGGCCCGTCCGCCCGTCTGTCCGTCCGTCCGTCCTCACACTGAGGTCACGCCGCAGCGTTTGGGGACGTGAGGCCGGTACCTTTGCTGAAGTCTTTGGGGTCGAGGGACAGGCTGTAACCCGGAAGCGTCTCCAGCAGTAATCTGTAGCAGGCCTTCCAGCCCGGCTCGGGGATGGTGGGGGCCACGCACTGCATGGCGGCCACGCGCTTGAAGAAGGCGGACTTGCGGTGGAACCCGATCAGTTCGTAGAGTTCTGAGAGAACGCTGTAGCGCTGGATCTTCTCCTCCTCAGACAGCTGTTCAGTAGATACAGAAATTCAATTCAATGTCATATATACATGCTTGTTGGCATGTTCTCCTCTTAGCGCTATGGGTTCCCGGTTCGAATCCCAATCTGGGTGGAGTCTCCATGTCCTCCCCGTGTCCGCGTGGGTTTCCTCCGGGTTCTCCGGTTTCCTCCCACAGTCCAAAAACATGGATCAAGTCAATTGAGTTCTCCAAATTGCCCCCTATACAGTGTGTATGTCTGTGGGAGTGTGTGCCCAGTGATAGATTGCCCCGCTGTCCTGGGTGTATCTGCCCAGCGCCCGAAACGTTCTCCCCTGGATGGGCATGGGGAACCCCCCCCCACACGACCCTAATAGAGGATAAAGCGGGAGATAATGGATGGATGGATATACACAGGTGATTTAACATGTTCTCCTCTCAGGTCTTAGTATTCCCGGTTCGAATCCCCATCTGGGTGGAGTCTCCATGTCCTCCCCGTGTCCGCGTGGGTTTCCTCCGGGTTCTCCGGTTTCCTCCCACAGTCCAAAAAACATGGATCAAGTCAATTGAGTTCTCCAAATTGCCCCATATAGAGTGTGTATGTGTGTGTGAGTGTGTGCTCAGCGATGGATTGGCGCCCTGTCCTGGGTGTATCTGCCCAGCGCCCGAAACGTTCTCCCCTGGATGGGCATGGGGAACCCCACCGCGACCCTAATATAGGATAAAGCGGAAGATAATGAATGGATGGATATACACAGGTGGTTGGCATGTTCTCCTCTCAGCTCTGGGGATTCCCAGTTCGAGTTCCAATCTGGGTGGAGTTTCCATGTCGTCCCCATGTCCGCGTGGGTTTCCTCCGGGTTCTCCGGTTTCCTCCCACAGTCCAAAAAACATGGATCAAGTCAATTGAGTTCTCCAAATTGCCCCATATAGAGTGTGTGTGTGTGAGTGAGTGTCTAGCACCCCGAAGCCCATGTAGAGGATAAATTGGAAGATAATGGATGAATGGACAATATACACACATGCAACGGTTCCCGATCATCTAACGTGGTGAGTCCATGTTCTTACCTGGCCCAGGTTGATGTAGACCGCATTCTGGAGGAACTCGGAGGCCTCCATGGCTCTCTTCTGGATAGCCAGAACGCGCACGGCCTTAACGCAGGCCTCCAGTTCAATCACACCGGCGTACTTATACTGAGGACGACAAAACACAGCGGTCAGCGCCGACCGTCGGTTTATTGAATTGAGTCAGCTGAACCCGAGCCATCATCCCTCTTCAGTGGTTCTCGGACCCTCGCATTGAACCTCCCACAAACGGAACCGTCGAGCCTGACCGATGGTACAACCATACACACGTTCGGACCACACGCCACCCGGAGCTGGACGGCGAGGAGCTGCCCGGTAAATGGAACGAGGCGCCGTAATCGGTGTACTGCCATTAACAGGTGCCCTTATTTACAGAGCCCCGCTGGGGTCCGGCCTGTAAAGAATAACGACCCTCCGCAAGGGCGCCGACGCTGGGCAGAACCCGTAAACGTTACGCTCGGTGGTAGAGGAGCGGTCATTAATCATGAGCCGCCGTTTGGAAATCACTTCCGTTAATTGAAGCTGGAGGCGGCCGCAGCCGAAGCAGATGCTCATTAAGCGCGGGACGAGGAAACACCTTCTACTGGTCTCCAGTCCATCACAGGGGCATACACACGAACAAACGCATGGACACCTGGGGCAAATTGAACAGCTTTCAATTCCCTAAACACACACACACACACACACATTATTATTCATGCTGATAGAGTTGTTCGCACGAGTCCTAATGAAAATAAAGTCCAGTATAACAAACAACAAACAACGGCGTCTCGAAGATCAATCGATTCTTTTTTCTTTTTTTTCTTTTCATAGAAAGCAAAACATTCACAATTGAAATCTTAAAAACACAAACGCAGCATCCGCAGCAAACGCGTGTGAGCATGCTGCCCCCTGGCGGTCGTTACGAGAAAAGCAAGAGAAAGCAGCTCGTGTTGACTGTGGGATAAAAGCTCAGAGAAAATAAAAAACCGTGATGCTCAAAGACTCAGTAAGACCTAAAGGTTTTACAAACAGCACCTCGACCTTAGAACCCAGACCTGTGGCTTTATCTGTCTAAATCTGGACCCCACAGAGCACCTGTGTGCTGGACCGTGGGAGAACATTTACATCCGGCTGAGCACAAATTCTGATCCGGAGAGGTTCTGTATTCGGACATGGCCTTGACGTGTTCTCCTGGTCTGTATGAGGACTGCAGAATTATTTCAAATGAACCGTCCTGCGGCGTGAGCGTGGTGCAAAGGACACAAGAACTGAAGGGATAGGAATTCTTTTTTTTTTGGCTAATATAAGTGGACTGGGGGGGGGGCGCATTTGCCTCGAGTCCCCATCTGGGTGGAGTTTCCACGTTCTCCCCGTGTCCGCGTGGGTTTCCTCCGGGTTCTCCGGTTTCCTCCCACAGTCCAAAAAACATGGATCAAGTCAACTGAATTCTCCAAATTGCCCCATATAGAGTGTGTGTGTGTGAGTGAGTGTGTGCCCAGCGATGGATTGGCGTCCTGTCCTGGGTGTATCTGCCCAGCGCCCGAAACGTTCTCCCCTGGATGGGCATGGGGAACCCCCCCGCGACCCTAATAGAGGATAAAGCGGAAGATAATGAATGAATGAATATTAAAGTGAAGTGAGCACACATGCCCAGAGCAGGGGGCAGTCCTGTACACGGCACCCAGGGGGCAATTAAGTCATAGGTGCCTTGCCCAAGGGCACTTGAGCCAGAGTACTTGGTAATAATCTGCTTGTACACAGTATTATTATTAGAAAATATGCGTCTCAACAGGCGGCACGGTGGCTTAGTGGTTGGCATGTTCTCCTCTCAGCGCTAGGGATTCCCGGTTCGAATCTCAGCGCTAGGGATTCCCGTTTCGAAACTTGGTGGAGTTTCCATGTCCTCCCCGTGTCTGCGTGGGCTTCCTCCGGGTTCTCCGGTTTCCTCCCCCCCCCCCCCCCCGCGACCCTAATAGAGGATAAATAGATGAAATAAATGGATGAATGAATATAAGTGGTGCAGATTCTTCAAAAAGCCTTATTTATTATTATTCTGCTCAGGAAGCAGGATTTCAGGGTCTCCCCCCCCCCCCCCCGTTCTTTGTGTTCTTTACCTTGCCGTAGTAAGAGATGGCCTCTTTGTACTTCTCGACGATGTCCTCTTGACTCAAGCAGTTCTTAGCTCTGCCGATCTCACTGCTGGTGTCGGCACTTATCGCGCCGCCCGAGGTCAGCGCACCTGAAGGACAAACGGAGACGGTGAACAGAACGCAGACATCAACGGCGGGACATTAAGAAAAAAAAAAAGCGAGCACGCAAAATAGAAGTACAAAAGGTGAGACCGATCATTAATTATTAATGATAATATTTAATTATGTAATAAATAATAAATAATAATTCATTATAATATTTATGACCTCATGAAGGAACCCAATTTAAAAAATAATCAAATGTAATGAAAGAAACAGAATGATGGGATATAAACTGAAGTCATATTATTCTGCTATAAAACAAAGACATGCAGCTGAAACAGAACACGACATGCTGCAAAAAAAAAATAATAATAATAATAAAAAATATTCAAAAACATGCAAACGATCACAGAGATCAAATAAAAGCCATAAGGATGAAAGTATTGGGAATCACAGTGGTGTTGGATATGGACGAGGCCGGGGTTCCGCCTGGGACAAGTTCTTCCACGCCAAACTCACCATCACGCCGTTCGTCCTCGGGGGTTTAGTTAAAGACGGAGGAGAAAGAGGACATGTGCAGACACTGAACGTTCAGTGAAGTGATACAGAGGTGTGTCCCTATACTTACGTCCATGCAAAGTCTGTCAGTTCAAACACAGCAAACCCACGGTTCAGAGTTTTCATTCATTCATTCATTATCTCCCGCTTTATCCTCTATTAGGGTCGCGGTGGGGGGGGGGGTTCCCCATGCCCATCCAGGGGAGAACGTTTCGGCCGCTGGGCAGATACACCCAGGACAGTACGCCAATCCATCGCTGGGCACACACTCACTCACACAGACACACTCTATATGGGGCAATTTGGAGAACTCAATTGACTTGATCCATGTTTTTGGTCTGTGGGAGGAAACCGGAGAACCCTGAGGAAACCCACGCGGACACGGGGAAGACATGGAAACTCCACCCAGATGGGGATTCGAACCGGGAATCCCTAGCGCTGAGAGGAGAACATGCTAAACCACTAAGCCACAGCAGGGTTCATTTTCATTTATTCCTTCATTATCTTCCGCTTTATCCTCTATTAGGGTCGCGGGGGGGGGGGGGGGGTTCCCCATGCCCATCCAGGGGAGAACGTCTCGGGCGCTGGGTAGATACACCCAGGACAGGGTGCCAATCAATCGCTGGGCACACTCACTCACTCACACAGACACACTCTATATGGGGCAATTTGGAGAACTCAATTGACTTGATCCATGTTTTTGGACTGTGGGAAGGAAACCGGAGAACCTGGAGGAAACCCACGCAGACACGGGGAGGACATGGAAACTCCACCCAGATGGGGATTCGAACCGGGAATCCCTAGCGCTGAGAGGAGAACGTGCTAAACCACTAAGCCACCGTGCCGCCCTCAGTTCAGAGTTTTATTTTATGAATAATAATAATAAAAATAATAATAATAATAATAAAAATAATAATAATAATAATAATAAATAATGTTTTTATTCACCGTTTAAAAACGTAAAGAAATAACAAAAAAAAGAGTGAAACTGAACTTTAACACCGAACACCATGTCTCAAAGGCTAGACTATCTGTAATGTATCCTGATATCGAGGACAAGTGTGATGGGTGCCATGGCTCCCCTTGTCCTCTAAAAATATTCTAAAAAAAAAAATTTAAAATAAAAAAAAAAAAAAAAAAAAAAAAAAAAAAAGCTCAAGCTTCAAACTCAGGAGACTTATTCTAAACTCAGAAAGAAAGATTTGTACGTCTCGATGTTTAGACTCTAACTTTCAGTTGTAAACATCAGGTCAGCAATAAATCCCACGCCCTCAGCATCATGACCGATGCTGACCGATGCTGACCACAGAGGAGAGCCGTGACATCACAGACCGTGGGATCTTCAGAACTTTAGTTTCACACTTCGATAACGATCCGAAACGGCTCCCGTCAGTGGCATGAATTACACCCTCATCATCCTCAGTGAGGCATCAACACAAGACCCAAAGAGGTGGGGCGGACGTCCGAGGGGGCAGATCCGGACTGTGCGGTGCATTTGAGTTCAAATTTATTATAATGATTAAAAACGGGGCGGCACGCTGGCTTAGTGGATTAGCATGTTCTCCTCTCAGCGCTAGGGATTCCCGGTTCGAATCCCCATCTGGGTGGAGTTTCCAGGTTCTCCCCGTGTCTGCGTGGGTTTCCTCCAGGTTCTCCGGTTTCCTCCAACAGTCCAAAAACATGGATCAAGTCAATTGAGTTCTCCAAATTGCCCCATATAGAGTGTGTGTGTGTGTGTGTGTGTGTGTGTGTGTGTGTGAGTGTGTGCCCAGCGATTGATTGGCGCCCTGTCCTGGGTGTATCTGCCCAGCGCCCGAGACGTTCTCCCCTGGATGGGCATGGGGAACCCCACCGCGACCCTAATAGAGGATAAAGCGGAAGATAATGGATGAATTAATTATTATTATTATACTGTATTATTTTATTTTCTGGCAGCACGGGGTGGCTTAGTGGTTTAGCATGTTCTCCTCTCAGCGCTAGGGATTCCCGGTTCGAATCCCCATCTGGGTGCAGTTTCCATGTTCGCCCCGTGTCCGCGTGGGTTTCCTCCGGGTTCTCCGGTTTCCTCCCACAGTCCCAAAACATGGATCAAGTCAATTGAGTTCTCCAAATTGCCCCATATAGAGTGCGTCTGTGTGAGTGAGTGTGTGTCCAGCGATGGATTGGCGCCCTGTCCTGGGTGTATCTGCCCAGCGCCCGAGACGTTCTCCCCTGGATGGGCATGGGGAACCCCACCGCGACCCTAATAGAGGATAAAAAGCGGGAGATAATGAATGAATGATTTAAAACGTCAGCCACACAACACAATAGTAACATTAGAATATCGAGGCATTACAATTTAAACAAGCCTCTGTACATGTGGGGAGAGGAGGGGGGGGGGGGGTTAGTCATGCACCCAATCACAGAGTCACTTCAAACCCAAAACGAACGCAATCTGAGGAAAGCAGAACGTAAAGGAACGCATGCAGAGGGCTGAATGGATGACAGGTGGCGCACTACTAACAGCAGAACACTGCGTTGGAACATGCAGCAGGACACTGTACTGTACCTGGGTCAATGAGAACCTCCTGAGCACCTGAAGACAGTCAGGGAAAGAGAGAGAGGGCACGAGAGTGAGACAGAGAGAGTGAGACAGACAGACAGAGAGAGAGAGACAGACAGACAGACAGACAGCCCACTCGACTCTCGGCGTTGTGTTAGTTCTGCACATTTCGGCTCGACGTGAAAGATGGACCTTTCTTTTTTTCTTTTTTTTTTTGCACCAGATGCAAATGAGAACAGATAAATAGCCTTGCACTCAACGCAGGGTGATGGGGGTGGGGGGTGGGGGTGTGTGTGTGTGTGTGTGGGGGGGGGGGGGTAGTAGGGGTAGTTAAGTGCCAATTTATAAGCAGCCAAAATGATTTCATCTAACAAACAGCAAAGAGGAGCGTCGTGGCGAATGTAAATAATCTCCCCGCTATTGATTTAGGGGCGCGCGGCATTAAAACATGATTACGAACGGCGCATTAACGAACACGGGAACGGCCAGACATCAACTTTTTAATTTTCTACCCCCCACCCCCCCCCCGAACTCACCACATGGTGAAAGTTAATGGAGCGGAGCGTCATTAAAAGCGCATTAACCATGTCAGAGCCGCTTTTCAGAGAGCCCTCGGCGTCGCTCTGCATTCACATTACAGCCAAAAACGTACACCCCCACCTCACCCCCACCTCCATCCCCTCCCCCCCCCCCCCCACCCCCCCCCCCCTCCCCCCCCCCCCCCCCCCCCCAACCCTCCCCACCCCCCATCCCCCTCCCCCGCCCACCCCCTCCCCCCCCCCCCCCCCCCCCCCCCCCCCCCCCCCCCCCCCCCCCCCCCCCGAAAAAAAACCCCGGACCCCCGACACGCACCCCCGACACGCACCCCCGGCCTGTCCGAGGAACAGAGTGACCGCATGTTCAACATCTGCGGCTAAAAGTGTAAGAATGAAACACGTTCTGCATACGATTTCCATTAAATAATTAAGGTTCTGACGTTCGGCTGAAGAATAACTCCTCAGATTGATTATCCATCCATCATCTGCCGCTTTATCCTCTATTAGGGTCGCGGGGGTGGGGGGGGGTGGGGGGTTCCCCATGCCCATCCAGGGGAGAACGTTTCGGGCGCTGGGCAGATACACCCAGGACAGGGCGCCAATCTATCACTGGACACACACTCACTCACACAGACACACTCTATATGGGGCAATTTGGAGAACTCAATTGACCTTGATACATGTTTTTGGACCGTGGGAGGAAACCGGAGAACCCGGAGGAAACCCATGCGGACACGGGGAGAACATGGAGACTCCACCCAGATGGGGATTCGAACCGGGACTCCCCAGAGCTGACAGGAGAACATGCTAAACCACCGTGCTGCCCGTGTATATTCATTCATCCATTATCTTCCGCTTTATCCTCTATTAGGGTCGCGGGGGAAGGGGGGGGGGTTCCCCATGCCCATCCAGGGGAGAACGTTTCGGGCGCTGGGCAGATAGACCCAGGACAGAGGGGCAATCTATAGCTGGAAACACACTCACTCACACACACACACTCTATATGGGGCAATTTGGAGAACTCAATTGACCTTGATACATGTTTTTGGACTGTGGGAGGAAACCGGAGAACCCGGAGGAAACCCACGCGGACACGGGGAGAACATGGAAACTCCACCCAGATGGGGAATCGAACCGGGAATCCCTAGTGCTGAGAGGAGAACATGCTAAAGCCCCAGTCATATCCAAAAACGTAGTTCTGTTACGAATGTCGTCATGATGATGTTGAGATGCTTTCACGATTAACTGTAACATTTATAATCGCGGCGGCACGCTGGCTTAGTGGTTTAGCATTCGGTTCGAATCCCCATCTGGGTGGCGTTTCCATGTTCTCCCCCGTGTCCCCGTGGGTTTCCTCCGGGTTCTCCGGTTTCCTCCCACCTGGATGTATCTGCCCAGCGCCCGAGACGTTCTCCACTGGATGGGCATGGGGAACCCCACCCCCCCCCCCCCCCGGCGACCCTAATAGAGGATAAAGCGGAAGATAATGGATGAATGAATTAATAAATTTTTAATCGCGATTATTGACATGAACGATAAATCGGTTCATCCCGTGTACTGATCCCGGTCAGTGCTGCACGTCGGGGGGTTTTTTGGATTTTGGTGAGTGAAATGAAAATGGAGGAAAAGCCCGACGAGCAGAATGAAAGTGAAACAAGCGGCAGCAGATGATGATGATGATGATGATGATGATGATGATGATGATGATGATGATGATGAAGGTTGATTTATTATTAGTAGCCGTTTAGTTGAAAGCAGCGAGAAATCAAATAAAATAATAAACCAAACCAACAGATTTTATCAAATCATCAGTGAATACAGTTCACAACTCGGTACCAACACAGCACCAAGAACCATCCACCACCCAAAAACCTGCTTACGGTTGGCGCTGTGTGGGTTCTGATCTTCAGAGAACAGAGCAGAATGTTCTACTACGTGTTCTACTATTACCTCGTCTATGCTCCTGACCCTTTCCAGATTTCCAGGTTCCATATTTCAGTGTTTAGCATGTTCTCCTCTCAGCACTAGGGATTCCCGGTTCGAATCCCCATCTGGGTGGAGTTTCCATGTTCGCCCCGTGTCCGCGTGGGTTTCCTCCGGGTTCTCCGGTTTTCCTCCCCACAGTCCAAAACATGGATCAAGTCAATTGAGTTCTCCAAATTGCCCCATATAGAGTGTGTGTGTGAGTGAGTGTGTGCCCAGCGATGGATTGGCGTCCTGTCCTGGGTGTATCTGCCCAGCGCCCGAAACGTTCTCCCCTGGATGGGCATGGGGACCCCCCCCCCCCCCCCATGACCCTAATATATCCGGTGCGCCTTATACGTGTACTGAGTTCCAAAATCTATAAACGTATTGTTGTGGACCGGGCGTTTTTTTTGTCCCCACATCGCCGCCCTGCTGGTCTCACTCCATGCGCGCTCATCTCACAGAAAAGCCGAGTGAAGAAAATGAATCCGGAGCTCGCCGTCATTCCAGGAGGATTAAATAAAGAACTCCGACCGCTGGACGTCGGTGTAAACGGGGCGTTTAAAGTAAAGTCGCGGGCGGCGTGGGAGCGATGGATGATAGACGCTGAACACACGTTTACTAAAACTCGGGAGGCGGCGGCGGGGCGAGTTACGCCACCGTCTGTGAATGGATCGTGGACGCCTGGGCCGAGGTTTCTGCCGTGACCGTCGTCCGAGCTTTGGCGAAAGCCGGCGTCGTCGCCGAACGGCCGCCCGGAGACGAGACGGACTCGGACATCGATGAGAGGGAACGCCGGAGTGCTCGATAGAGAACCGGCTTTTTAATTCAGACACAGAAGACGAGGACGCTGATGGATTTGTGGGAGAAGAGATTAAAATAATGTGTTTTATCAAGAAGTAGAATAAACTTCAATTATAAATCAGCGTTCTGCATCCTTTACTTTTCTTGTAGATCATATGTTTTACCTTATAATACAGAACCGTACAGAATAAGAACCGTACAGAAATAGAGTCCCTAATTCAGACTGCGCCTTATAGTACGGTGCACCTTATACGTGGGGCAAATACAGAAATAGACCCCGTCATTCAGACTGCGCCTTATAGTACGGTGCACCTTACACGTGGGGCAAATACAGAAACAGAGTCCCTAATTCAGACCACGCCTTATAGTACGGTGCGCCTTATACGTGGGGCAAATACAGAAATAGACCCCGTCATTCAGACTGCGCCTTATAGTACGGTGCACCTTATACGTGGGGCAAATACAGAAATAGACCCCGTCATTCAGACTGCGCCTTATAGTACGGTGCACCTTATACGTGGGGCAAATACAGAAATAGACCCCGTAATTCAGACTGCGCCTTATAGTACGGTGCGCCTTATACGTGGGGCAAATACAGAAATAGACCCCGTAATTCAGACTGCGCCTTATAGTACGGTGCGCCTTATACGTGGGGCAAATACAGAAATAGAGTCCCTAATTCAGACTGCGCCTTATAGTACGGTGCCCTTATACGTGGGGCAAATACAGAAATAGACCCCGTCATTCAGACTGCGCCTTATAGTACGGTGCACCTTATACGTGGGGCAAATACAGAAATAGAGTCCCTAATTCAGACTGCGCCTTATAGTACGGTGCCCCTTATACGTGGGGCAAATACAGAAATAGACCCCGTCATTCAGACTGCGCCTTATAGTACGGTGCACCTTATAGTCCAGAAAATACGGTAATTAAAATATGTACGGGTGATGATGATGATGGACCGACCTGGACGATGTCTCTTCCCCGAATCGGGTCCCGAGGAGGCGATGGGTCTGCGGGGTCCGCTCTTTCCCGCCGTGCCTTCTGGGTAATGGATTATCACGGAGGCAGAACAGAGACCTTCGAGGGCAGCTGGGGGGGGGGGGGGGAGAGCAGCAGTTACTTACAGCGGCATGATGCACATAGAACACTCTAATGATCAGAACCCACACGGAGAAGGTTCTCCACACGTTCCACTGATCCACTCATACCAGCAGAACACACACACACACACACACAATGTTGTGGCTGCTGTGGCTTAGTGGTTTAGCATGTTCTCCTCTCAGCGCTAGGGATTCCCGGTTCGAATCCCCATCTGGGTGGAGCCTCCATGTCCTCCCCGTGTCCGCGTGGGTTTCCTCCGGGTTCTCCGGTTTCCTCCCACAGTCCAAAAAACATGGATCAAGGTGACTTGAATTCTCCAAATTGCCCCATATAGAGTGTGTGTGTGTGAGTGAGTGTATGCCCAGCGATAGATTGGCGCCCTGTCCTGGGTGTATCTACCCAGCGCCCGAAACGTTCTCCCCTGGATGAGCATGGGGAACCCCCCCCCACCCCCACCCATGACCCTAATAGAGGATAAAGCGGAAGATAATGGATGAATGCAAATGAACCCTGCTGTGGCTTAGTGGTTTAGCATGTTCTCCTCTCAGCACTTGGGATTCCTGGTTCGAATCCCCATCTGGGTGGAGTCTCCATGTCCTCCTCGTGTCCACACACACACACACACACACACACACACCAGTGTCACCGCAGTCAGCCTGCTCAGTGTTGGGTCCTGACCATCAGAGGACTCGCACTGTATGTTAGAAACAGATGTTAGGACTACAGAACGTAACTACAGGACTACAACGTCCATCTGTATGCCCAGTGGAGATGATGTAACACACACTGAGAGCGGACACACGTTCTAATCCGTACTAATGATCACAACTCGTTAAAATTCACGTTCAGAGAAATAACAGGACGTCGTCTTACCCCCCAGCCAAAGGAAGTCGTTGACGGAGCGCAGGAGCTCGACCGCCATATGGTAGTGCACCAGAGCGTCCTGCAGCATGCCGGCCTGCAGACAGAGGTCGCCGACGTGCTTCCTCATGCGGCCCTGACAGCGCTTCTTATAGTGCCTGAGGGGAAACACAGCGATGAGCGCGGGATCTGCCAATAATCCATAATCACGCTGGATCAATATTTCTATCGGGGACTAAACGGATTAGGGTACTCAATATTTCTATCAATATTAATATATTAATATATCAATAAATTATATTCATATATATTATTAGGGGTGAGCTGCAATATTCGCTGATTCGACGATTCGATTCGGAGAACCGTAGTCGACTATGAACCTCATAGTCGAATGTACTATTTTGACCACATGGGGGCGCCCATGGCTGCTGCTAAGCATTAGTTTTTTACATGAAATGTCTTTGTTTTCGTTATATATATAGCCTTTTGTCAAATAAAATCATCCTAATTTCTAGAAAAAAAAAAAAAAAAAAAAAAACAAAAAAAAAGGTTTTCTTTTGTTAGAAAAACAAGTAAAATATATAAAAAAAATCTTTTTTAAAAACTATGCTTATAGCGCCATCTTGTGGTGAAATTTTAACTGATTCGACTATCAGTCGACTATAGGGAAAATCTGACGAATCAGATTCGACTACGAAAATCTGTAGGTGAATACACCCCTATATATTATATATCATTATATCAGTATTATATATTATATATATATTATATATTATATATATTATATTAATATATATTATATATCATTATATCAGTATTATATATTATATATATATTATATATTATATATATTATATTAATATATATTATATATCATTATATCAGTATTATATATTATATATATATTATATATATATTATATTAATATATATTATATATCATTATATCAGTATTAATATTATATTATTATATTATATATCATATATTCATATATCATTATATCTACTCAATATTTCTATCGGGGACAGAACGGATTGGGCGGGACTGAATCCAGACGTCACAAAAAAGCTCTGACGTAATTATGATTAAAGTTAAATGCATTCGTTATCTAATACTAAATAATGTAAATATTCACTCAGTACAACTACAGCGAGCAGAACCAACCTTGAGGTGGATGGGCTACAACAGCAGGGATACAGATTAGGGTCGAATGAGGCGATCGACGCATTTAAAGACGAAAAAAACAAAACACGCAGAGCAAGGGAAAGACGTAGAGGAGGGAGAACAGCCGCTACGAAGCCACATACGCTTCGGGGTTCTGCCAGAATAAAATATCAGATAAAAGGGTAAAGGGGAGTTTCCATGTCCTCCCCGTGTCCGCGTGGGTTTCCTCCGGGTTCTCCGGTTTCCTCCCACAGTCCAAAAAACATGGAGCAAGTCAATTAAATTCACCAATTTGCCCCATATAGAGTGTGTGTGAGTGAGTGTGTGCCCAGCGATGGATTGGCGTCCTGTCCTGGGTCTATCTGCCTAGCGCCCGAGACGTTCTCCCCTGGATGGGCATGGAGAACCCCACCGCGACCCTAATAGAGGATAAAGCGGAAGATAATGGATTAATGAATAATAGTGTTATTGTTGTTGGCATGTTCTCCTCTCAGCACTAGGGATTCCCGGTTCAAATCCCCATCTGGGTGGAGTTTCCATGTTCTCTCCGTGTCCGCGTGGGTTTCCTCCGGGTTCTCCGGTTTCCTCCCACAGTCCAAAAAACATGGATCAAGTCAATTGAGTTCTCCAAAATTGCCCCATATAGAGTGTGTCCGTGTGAGTGAGTGTGTGCCCAGTGATGGATTGGCGCCCTGTCCTGGGTGTATCTGCCCAGCACCCGAGACGTTCTCCCCTGGATGGGCATGGGGAACCCCCTCCCCCCGCGACCCTAATAGAGGATAAAGCGGAAGATAATGGATGGATGGATGATTTAACGAAGGTAAGGCGGGGGTTAAAGGGGTTAAAGGGTCCGGCGTTGATTCTCAGATTGGGATTTAAGGACAGACGACGGCAGCTGGGTGAGACGGGTGGACAACGCAGACATCACTGAACGATCGGCTCACCTCTTCAAACCCGACAACAAACTCACAGGACAGTTTGAGAAAACAAAGAACAAAACAAATAAAGTCAAAGCACATGAACATGAAACGCTCATTCTTTTTAATTCTTACAGCGTGTTCCCTTTAGGGGGCGCCACAGTGGACTGCATTTTCCACTTGGGAGAGTTGTCCACTGATGCCCCTCCTCTGTGGGTGTATTCTTGTATTTGGGATGGTTCGGGGTCTCCAGTAGAACCATCTCACAGATTAGGGATGAGACATTCATCGTTTTGCAATTAATTTTAATTAAAAATGTTACAATTATTATTTTTTTTTTTTTTTTTATAAAAATGAACCCTGCTGTGGCTTAGTGGTTGGCATGTTCTCCTCTCAGCGCTAGGGATTCCCGGTTCGAATCCCCATCTGGGTGGAGTCTCCATGTTCTCCCCATGTCCATGTGGGTTTCCTCCGGGTTCTCCGGTTTCCTCCCACAGTCCAAAAAACATGGATCAAGTCAATTGAGTTCTCCAAATTGCCCCATATAGAGTGTGTCTGTGTGAGTGAGTGTGTGCCCAGCGATGGATTGGCGCCCTGTCCTGGGTGTATCTGCCCAGCGCCCGAAACGTTCTCCCCTGGATGGGCATGGGGAACACCCCCCCCCGCCGTGACCCTAATAGAGGATAAAGAGGAAGATAATGAATGAATAAATGAAAATGAACCCTGCTGTGGCTTAGTGCTTTAGCATGTTTTCCTCAGCTCTAGGGATTCCCGTTTCGAATCCCCATCTGGGTGGAGTTTCCATGTTCTCCCCATGTCCACGTGGGTTTCCTCCGGGTTCTCCGGTTTCCTCCAACAATCCAAAAAACATGGATCAAGTCAATTGAGTTCTCCAAATTGCCCCATATAGAGTGTGTGTGTGTGTGTGAGTGTGTGCCCAGCGATGAATTGGCGTCCTGTCCTGGGTATATCTGCCCAGCGCCCGAAATGTTCTCCCCTGGATGGGCATGGGGAACCCCACCGCGACCCTAATAGAGGATAAAGTGGAAGATAATGAATGAATGAATGAAATTGAACCCTGCTGTGGCTTAGTGGTTTAGCATGTTCTCCTCTCAGCTCTAGGGATTCCCGGTTCGTATCCCCATCTGGGTGGAGTCTCCATGTTCTCCCCGTGTCCGTGTGGGTTTCCTCCGGGTTCTCCGGTTTCCTCCCACAGTCCAAAAACATGGATCAAGTCAATTGAGTTCTCCAAACTGACCCCTATAGAGTGTGTATGTGTGAGTGAGTGTGTGCCCAGCGATGGATTGGCGCCCTGTCCTGGGTGTATCTGCCCAGCGCCCGACACATTTCCCCCCCCCCCCCCCCCCCCCCCCCAAGCGACCCTAATATAGGATAAAGCGGAAGATAATGAATGAATGAATGAATGAATGAATGAACCCTGCTGGTAAAAGGAGGACATGCAAAAAAAACATACAGAAAGGATGTGTGTACATTGCATAGGGAATCGAACCCGGGACTCGTCGCCGTACCCATAATGCACCTCTGATTCAGAGCTATCTCCTCCTGAAGGGTGCTTCGCGTACAAGAACCCAGACCAGACCTCACACAAGAACGGAGAACTACCGAGAACCAGAACCGAGAACTGACCTGCTGTCGGTGTCCAGCCCGACGAAGTCCTTCTTCTCGAAGGGAATACAGAGCAGCGGGATCTTGTCTCCGGATTTGTCCGTGGCGCGGTCCAGCCTCTTGGACTCGAGGACGATGAAGATGGACTGGACGAACTCCTCCACCGCCTTCTCCAGACCCGCGCAGCTCTCGTAGCCGGGGAAGACGGCCACGTCCGGCCGCTGCAGCTCGGCCGAGGTGGACCCGCTCGGCCCGAAGGCCAGCAGGCGCGAGTCGTAGAGCGCCGGGCCCAGCCTCTCTTTCATGGCCCGGAAGCGCTCGGCCGTCAGGGTCCACTCGCCGCCCGCCACGGCCACCAGCCCCACGGCCCTGCGGTGCGTCTGGAAGTCGCCCCACTCGCCGTTCTCGGGGGCGTAGTGGTGCCGGTAGCGCACGGACAGCGAGCGCTGGTGGTCGCCCACGCTCACGTGGCAGATGCTCGCCACTCGCTTGTAGATGCGGAAGAAATCGTCCTCGGGGACGGAGCCCAGCGGCTGCACCAGCACCAGCACCGTCTGGTGGTCCTCGGCGCACTGCAGGTAGTCCGGCACGCTCATGACGGCACGGAGGGTCTCTGCGGGGGGGGGGGGGGGGGGGGGAGGGCACACGGAAAAGACAGTTTCAGGGTCCTTAATGGATCTTCTTTATATCTATAGCACGGTGGCTTAGTGTTTAAGCACGTTCTCCTCTCAGCACTAGGGATTCCAGGTTCGAATCCCCATCTGGGTGGAGTTTCCATGTCCTCCCCGTGTCCGCGTGGGTTTCCTCCGGGTTCTCCGGTTTCCTCCCACAGTCCAAAAACATGGATCAAGTCAATTGAGTTCTCCAAATTGCCCCATATAGAGTGTGTCTGTGTGTGTGAGTGAGTGTGTGCCCAGCGATAGATTGGCGTCCTGTCCTGGGTGTATTAGGTGTCCCTCTACTAGGGTTGCGGGGGGGTTCCCCATGCCCATCCAGGGGAGAACGTTTCGGGCGCTGGGCAGATAGACCCAGGACAGGCAGCCAATCCATCGCTGGGCAGACACTCACTCACACAGACACACTCTATATGGGGCAATTTTTTGGAGAACTCAATTGACTTGATCCATGTTTTTGGACTGTGGGAGGAAACCGGAGAACCCGGAGGAAACCCACGCGGACACGTGGAGAACATGCCAACCACTAATATTCATTCATCCATTATCTTCCGCTTTATCCTCTATTAGGGTCGCGGTGGGGTTCCCCATGCCCATCCAGGGGAGAACGTTTCAGGCGCTGGGCAGATAGACCCAGGACAGGCCGCCAATCCATCACTGGACACACACTCACTCACAGATACACACTCTATATGGGGCAATTTGGAGAACTCAATCGACTTGATCCATGTTTTTGGACTGTGGGAGGAAACCGGAGAACCCGGAGGAAACCCACACGGACACGGGGAGAACATAGGAACTCCACCCAGATGGGGATTCAAACCGGGAATCCCTAGGGCTGAGAGGAGAACATGCCAACCACCATGCCTCCTGTGTATATCCATTCATTCATTATCTCCCGCTTTATCCTCTATTAGGGTCACGGTGGGGTTCCCCATGCTCATCCAGGGGAGAACATCTCAGGCGCTGGGCAGATACACCCAGGACAGGGCGCCAATCCATCGCTGGACACACACTCACTCACACAGACACACT
>JAFMOC010000678.1:0-5000 GCA_019802505.1 Corydoras sp. C115 | reverse complement strand
GGTGAGACGGGCGAGAGGGGTGTGACGGGTGAGAGGGGTGTGACGGGTGAGACGGGCGAGACGGGTGTGACGGGTGAGAGGGGTGTGATGGGTGTGACGGGCGAGACGTCCACCCGCCGGGTTCCCGTGCTCCTCATTGGTCTGCGATCTCCCCGTACAGGACGACTACATGGAGGCGCTGGGGCGTCTGCAGCTGACCGTGTCGCGCGCCTACAGGGTCAACCCCAACATCAACTTCGAGGTGTTTGTGCACAAGGTGGACGGTCTGTCTGATGACCACAAGATCGAGACGCAGAGGGACGTCCACCAGCGGGCCAACGACGACCTGATGGACGCCAGCTTAGAGAAGCTTCACCTCAGGTTTCTGCTCCTGCATCTCCTCACTGTACACTCACTTACACTGCTCCACCTCACTGCTCCACCTCACTCCTCCACCTAACTGCTCCACCTCACTGCTCCACCTCACTGCTCCACCTCACTGCTCCACCTCACTCTCCACCTCCTGATCCACCTCACCTAACCTGCTGCTCCACCTCACTGCTCCACCTCACTGCTCCACCTCACTGCTCCACCTCACTCCTCCACCTAACTGCTCCACCTCACTGCTCCACCTCACTGCTCCACCTCACTGCTCCACCTCACTCCTCCACCTAACTGCTCCACCTCACTGCTCCACCTCACTGCTCCACCTCACTGCTCCACCTCACTCCTCCACTCACTCCTCCACCTGCTCACTGCTCCCACCTCACTGCTCACCTCCACTGCTCCACTCCTGCTTCACCTAACTTACACTCCTCCACCTCACTGCTCACCTCACTGCTTTTTTTTTTTCCACCTCACTGCTCCACCTCACTGCTCCACCTCACTCCTCCACCTCACTCCTCCACCTCACTGCTCCACCTCACTGCTCCACCTCACTGCTCCACCTCACTTACACTCCTCCACCTCACTGCTCCACCTCACTGCTCCACCTCACTGCTCCACCTCACTGCTCCACCTCATGTACACTCCTCCACCTCACTGCTCCACCTCACTGTACACTCACTTACACTCCTCCACCTCACTCCTCCACCTCACTGCTCCACCTCACTGCTCCACCTCACTCCTCCACCTCACTGCTCCACCTCACTGTACACTCACTTACACTCCTCCACCTCACTGCTCCACCTCACTGTACACTCACTTACACTCCTCCACCTCACTGCTCCACCTCACTGTACACTCGCTTACACTCCTCCACCTCACTCCTCCACCTCACTGCTCCACCTCACTGTACACTCGCTTACACTCCTCCACCTCACTCCTCCACCTCACTGCTCCACCTCACTGCTCCACCTCACTTACACTCCTCCACCTCACTTACACTCCTCCACCTCACTTACACTCCTCCACCTCACTGCTC
This sequence comes from Corydoras sp. C115, assembly GCA_019802505.1. Taxonomy (NCBI): domain Eukaryota; kingdom Metazoa; phylum Chordata; class Actinopteri; order Siluriformes; family Callichthyidae; genus Corydoras; species Corydoras sp. C115. The sequence continues at coordinate 3,598 of JAFMOC010000678.1, read as the reverse complement.
CACCTCACTGCTCCACCTCACTTACACTCCTCCACCTCACTGCTCCACCTCACTGCTCCACCTCACTTACACTCCTCCACTTAACTGCTCCACCTCACTCCTCCACCTTACTCCTCCACCTCGCTTACACTCCTTCACTTAACTGCTCCACCTTACTCCTCCACCTCACTCCTCCACCTCACTCCTCCACCTAACTGCTCCACCTTACTCCTCCACCGCACTGCTCCACCTCACTCCTCCACCTTACTGCTCCACCTCAATGCTCCACCTCACTGCTCCACCTCACTGCTCCACCTCACTGCTCCACCTCCACCTCACTGATCCACCTCACTGCTCCACCTCCACCTCACTGCTCCACCTCACTGCTCCACCTCACTGCTCCACCTCACTGCTCCACCTCCACCTCACTGCTCCACCTCACTGCTCCACCTCACTGCTCCACCTTACTGCTCCACCTCACTGCTCCACCTTACTCCTCCAAGGACTATAGATGGACTACAGTCTGTAATTATAAAACTACAATCTCCATCTATATGGCAAGTGGAGGAAACAAAAAGGGGGCGTGTCCAAAGGTTTGAGGGCGTGTCCAAAGGTTTGACTGACACTCTTGATGTTTCAGCTTCTACCTGACCAGCATCTACGATCACTCCATATTCGAAGCCTTCAGCAAGGTGGTGCAGAAACTCATCCCTCAGCTGCCTACACTGGAGAACCTCCTGAATATTTTCATATCGGTGTGTATCGGTGTGTGTGTGTGTGTGTGTGTGTGTGTGTGTGTGTGTGTGTGTGTGTGTTTTTTCTTTTAAGGGGGGTGTTATCTCAGGGGGTCCTGAACCATTGAGTTGGGGGTTCCCCATGCCCATCCAGGGGAGAACGTTTCGGGCGCTGGGCAGATACACCCAGGACAGGACGCCAATCCATCGCTGGGCACACACTCACTCACACAGACACACTCTATATGGGGCAATTTGGAGAACTCGATTGACTTGTGCCTTGGTGGTTTAGCATGTTCTCCTCTCAGCACCCCATCTGGGTGGAGTTTTCATGTTCTCCCCGTGTCCGCGTGGGTTTCCTCCGGGTTCTCCGGTTTCCTCCCACAGTCCAAAAAACATGGATCAAGTCAATTGAGTTCTCCAAATTGCCCCATATAGAGTGTGTGTGTCTGTGTGAGTGAGTGTGTGCACAGTGATAGATTGGCGTCCTGTCCTGGGTCTATCTGCCCAGCGCCCGAGACGTTCTCCCCTGGATGGGCATGGGGAACCCCCCCTCCCTGCGACCCTAATAGAGGATAAAGCGGAAGATAATGAAGGAATGAATTATGTATGTTTCAATGCATCAACAATTATATTCATTCATTCATTATCTCCCGGTCGCGGGGGGGGGTGGGCGCAAAGGTTCCCCATGCCCATCCAGGGGAGAACGTTTCGGGTGCTGGGCAGATACACCCAGGGCAGGGGGGCAATCTATCGCTGGGCATCAACAATTATATGCTTTTTTTTTAAAAAAGAAAAGTCTTGAGCAGAGCTTTAAAAATGTCCAGGGTTGATGTTTGGGGGGGTGAGACGTTCCTGTTGAGGTTCTCTTAATGTTCTCTTAATGTTCTCTCTTCCTGAACTTCGTGCTCAGAATTCGGCCATCGAGAAGGCCTTCCTGTTCGACGTTCTGAGTAAGATCTACATTGCGACCGACAGTTCCCCGGTGGACATGCAGTCCTACGAGCTGTGCTGCGACATGATCGACGTGGTGGTGGACGTGTCCTACATCTACGGGTAACCACAAGTAACGTTCTCCACCCTAAAACCATCCACCATTGTGTGTGTGTGTGTGTGGGGGGGGTGGTGGTTCGGTCAGACACCGATGTGAAGTGACACTGTTCCCACGACTCCCCCGAAGGCAGTGCCGTTAAAGCCCCGGTGCTCGACGGCACCCCTAGAGGCCCCGTAGAACCCCACAGTGGATGAGGGTTTTAGAACTGAGCGTTCAGTCGGGGGGGTCAGGCTGATTCCATACACACGTGACATGATACCCCCCCTGAAAAAAAATAAAATAAAAACACGCCCCCTGCTGGATGTGTGTGTGTGTGTGTGTGTGTGTGTGTGTGTGTGTGTGTGTGTGTGTGTGTGTGTGTGTGTGTGTGTAGGCTGAAGGAAGATGGCGCTGCAGCTGCGTATGATAAAGACTCGCTGGCCATCATCAAGCTGAACAACACCACGGTTCTCTACCTGAAGGAGGTCACGCGGTTCCTCGCTCTGGTCTGCATCCTGCGGGAGGAGAGCTTCGAGAAAAAAGGTAAAAACAGAGCGACGAGCTTTTCTACATTTATCTCCTGTGGACTCACACACTCAACTCTACACAAAACTCTACACACTGCACACTGTACTCTACACACTGCACTCTACACAAAACTCTACACACTGCACTCTACACACCACTCTACACACTGCACACTGTACTCTACACACTGCACTCTACACAAAACTCTACACACTGCACTCTACACACCACTCTACACACTGCACACTGTACTCTACACAAAACTCTACACACTGCACTCTACACACCACTCTACACACTGCACACTGTACTCTACACAATGCACTCTACACACTGCACTCTGTACTCTACACACTGCACTCTACACAAAACTCTACACACTGCACACTGTACTCTACACAAAACTCTACACACTGCACTCTACACAAAACTCTACACACTGCACACTGTACTCTACACAAACCACTCTACACAAACCACTCTACACACTGCACTCTACACACACCACTCCACACACCACTCCACACAAACCATTCTACACACTGCACTCTACACACACCATTCTACACACACCATTCTACACACACCACTCTACACACACCACTCTACACACACCACTCTACACACACCACTCTACACACACCACTCTACACACCACTCTACACACACCACTCTACACAAACCACTCTACACAAACCACTCTACACACTGCACTCTACACACACCACTCTACACAAACCACTCTACACACTGCACTCTACACACACCACTCCACACACCACTCCACACAAACCATTCTACACACTGCACTCTACACACACCATTCTACACACACCATTCTACACACACCACTCTACACACACCACTCTACACACACCACTCTACACACACCACTCTACACACACCACTCTACACACACCACTCTACACACACCACTCTACACACACCACTCTACACACTGCACTCTACACAAACCACTCTACACACACCACTCTACACACACCACTCTACACAAACCATTCTACACACACCACTCTACACACACCACTCTACACACACCACTCTACACACTGCACTCTACACAAACCACTCTACACACACCACTCTACACAAACCATTCTACACACTGCACTCTACACACACCACTCTACACACACCACTCTACACACACCACTCTACACACCACTCTACACATTGCACACCACTCTACACACACCACTCTACACACACCACTCTACACACTGCACTCTGTACTCTACACACACCACTCTACACTCTACACATTGCACACTGTACTCTACACACTGCACTCTACACACATCAC
>JAFMOC010000677.1:100000-114243 GCA_019802505.1 Corydoras sp. C115 | reverse complement strand
TGAAGACTAGAACAAGTCGGTTTCATGGACCGCACGGATTGAGCAGGATCATGGGCGTATTAAGAAATCCATAACGTGAACTATTAGTTTTATTGATCCGCGCAAACGATCGGTGCTTTTTAAACAACTTTCAGCCAGTCGTCACGTCGTGTGTGTCTAATTCAATCTATAAATAATGCAAGACCAGCACTTGTGGTCAAGTTACACTACGCGAGGACGATCGGCAAAGATAGGCACAATGCCTCCATCCTACAGATCACTACACTCACGATTTCCAGTCCTGTCACCTTTTCCCAAAAAAAAATAATAAATACAAATCTGGATCGTTTTTCTAACGACACAGACGAGCCGGATCATACTGTTTGGAGGTAAATAAAGATGATCAACTACGAGTACGTCATACCCCAGTGCTCTGAGATTAAAGCGAAACGGTGCACGTTTCGTTCTGCCGTGTAATTAATCCACACTCGTGCGTGTGTGTAAATCACGGGTCGTGGCTGTTCGTTAACGTGGAGTTAAAAGTGCACGACGCACCGAGCGACCCCTCCCACCAGCAGCACGCTGTACAGCCGAGGGGAAAATCACAGAAAGGCTGCAAAACCCCACAGCGACTTCGGATCTGCACTCAACACCCAGAGTTCCAAATCAGTACCGAGGTTTGGAGGCAGGTAGTTGCAGGCAGAAATGTACACTTGTCTGGGGGCAACTATACCATCACTACCAGCGCACGTGCGGACAGAAGCGGCCCCCAAAAGATCACCTCCAGCCCTGAACCGTGTGGAAAAGTTGAACGGTGCACGTTTTCAGGCAGAGAACCGAGCGACAACGAGAAGCAACCCGCACAAGCCGACGCGTTCAAACCGCTCTCCAGTCACCTACCGAGAGTGCAGGCTTTCGTAAGGAAGCTCTTGCCTTTTCTGCCAGAGTTTGTGGAGGACGCGGGTAAAGCCCTGTGGTAACGCCGGTGCTCGCTCGAACGTTGCCACTAAATGAGAATATCACAGAGACGTTGACGTTTCCACGAGACAGTAACGTTCTGGCGACTGACGCCGACAGTCGGGGTTAGCGCAGAATGGATTCGGCACTTAATCACGCCGACCTTGCCATTTTCGGTTCGCCCTTTTTATTTCGGAACGGAACTCGACCTTTAATCGGTCGCTGTGCTCGCTGAGGTCGCTCGGGCGGCGGGACGCTCTCGCACTCCGTCGCTCCGTCTGCGCTCGGCTCTCGCTCCTCGCGGCTCATAACCGGCTGAAACCGGTTCAGACTGGGAGATTCCATCTCGGTTTAGTTTTCAGCCGTCGGCGCCGCGAAAAGTTTGGATTAACGTCACGCCCATCTGGCAACGCCATTGGCCACGGGCGCGTCACGGCCGCACACGGAGGCAGCCCATTGGCTCGGACGGGTGTCCGTCAGGTCGTCCCTTCTGCCGAGCGCTCGAACAACCGCGCCGCCCTTGTTAAGAGAAAAAGAAGAGGAGGAAAAGGGGATTTAACTTCAGATTAGTGAACGGACAGCGAGGCGGATGCTTTGACTTTTGCCATCGTTTTGGTGACATGATCGTGGTCCTTCGACACGCGCGCGGGACGTCGATATGGTGCACGGTCGCTCAAAGCGGTTCGCTGCGCGCTCGAGGGGCTTTAAAGGCGAATCGGACGTCGGGATTTATCCGTGGGGCGATCAGAAGGACAATCAAGGCCATCAGTCCCACGCCAGCGGATGCCAGCGCTTTTGCACATGGGCTGCTTTGTAAGCTGGTAATTTTCCACTCGCCTCTGAGGGGGGAGTGGCTGCTCATTCAGAATGGCTGTTCGATTCCGGAAAGTTAGGAGTCGACTCAGCGCGTGTCTCCAAAACCCAACATATAACGCTGGAATATTCATTCGAAAATCAGCGTAATCACGTGTATGTATCACATTACAATTAAAACAATTAACGATTTCCCACGTCAATCCAATTCGAGTACACTTTCCGACACTGTTCAGAATCAACTTGGGAATCGATTCCTCACGAGCTCCCCGAGTGATCGGATAAGAGTGCGCTTTAATCGCCGGGGCAGATAAATGAGAGGTTTTATAAAGTTAATAAATGGACCCGATGTGCCGTTCGAAGCAGGTTTTCATTTACACCGCCGTGAATCGGACAGAGCCGTGTAGAGGTCTCCACACGACTCTGGAATCGGTGTGAAAACATGACCACGTGACGACACTAAACAGTGCGCTTTCTCCCCCCCCCCCTCTCCCATGTGTCACGTGACGCACCTCGGCTTGAACGTCATCGATGGAAAAATACAGGATTTTTGGGGAGAAAGTGTAAAGCATCAGACAATGTGGCATCAAACCTTCAGCTTTTGTGTTTTGAGAAATAAAAACCGTAAACGTGTTGAAATCAAGTGTAAATGTTTTACTTTAACATCAGAAAGACATTCTTATGATCACCTCAGTATTATTGGATCGTCACAGGTGGTTGAGAAATTAATCACGTTATGATCTGAATTATGGCTTAATTACTAGATGGTGATTATTTGATCATGCTAGTAATTAGAGCACTTTTGATTCGTATGTTATTATTGTGACGTAAAACGATTAAATACATTTTCCCATGATAGATAAAACAATATTTTATTAACTTTGCTTTTGCACCCATCCATCCATCCATCCATCCATCCATCTATCCATTATCCTCCGCTTTATCCTCTATTAGGGTCGTGTGTGTGTGTGGGGGGGGGTTCCCCATGCCCATCCAGGGGAGAACATTTCGGGCGCTGGGCAGATACACCCAGGACAGGACGTCAATCTATCACTGGGCACACACTCACTCACACATACACATTCTATATGGGGCAATTAGGAGAACTCGATTGACGTGATCCATGTTTTTGGACTGTGGGAGGAAACCGGAGAACCCGGAGGAAACCCACGCGGACACGGGGAGAACATGGAAACTCCACCCAGATGGGGATTCGAACCGGGAACCCCTAGTGCTGAGAGGAGAACATGCTAATAACCAAGCCACCGTGCTGCCTAACTATAACATCAAATCAATAAATATATTTAGTCAAAATCCACTTTGTAATGGCAAATCCAGACTGTAGTCCCTTTACCACCACAGAGCAGGTATTATTTGGTTAAGAATCCCAAATAGAATAGAATTGAGAACATAGAACAAACAAGTGATTAAGGGAAAAAAAAGAGAACAGATGGACTACAGTACAAAGCCCATCTACAGTACATGGTAAGTGGAGAAAATAGACAATGGTGCAAGACGGGGGTGTGTCCAGACTTTTGACTGGTACTGCATGTGAATTATTTGTGAGCAGATGAGGAAATCAAAAGTCCTAAAACAGAAAAGTCTGACTATAAACATAAACATACACCATGACTGTGCAATTTAAATGAAGGCTATAGCGTTAAATCACTTTGTGTCCTTAAACTTACCGTTTATCTTTAATTACTTACATAAATACACAAGTTACAAAGCTTATTATTTATCATCATCCCACTTGACAGAAGCACATGGCTTATTCATTCATTCATTTATTATTATCTTCTGCTTTATCCTATATTAGGGTCGCGGTGGGGTTCCCCATGCCCATCCAGGGGAGAAGGTTTCGGGGGCTGGGCAGATAGACCCAGGACAGGGCGCCAATCTATCGCTGGGCACACACTCACACACACAGACACACTCTATATGGGGCAATTTGGAGAACTCAATTGACTTGATCCATTATTTTTGGACTGTGGGAGGAAACCGGAGAACCCGGAGGACACCCACACGGACACGGGGAGAACCTGGAATCTCCACCCAGATGGGGATTCGAACCGGGAATCACTAGTGCTGAGAGGAGAACATGCTAACCACTAAGGCACATGGCTTATTGTTTAACACAAACTCATGCCAAACAATAACGTGAATAATCAGATAAGAATATGAAATGTGAACGTCTGTAAGTGCATTAGACTCAGTGTACTAACCTGGTTGAGTACTGTTGTGGAATAACTTGCCAAATTCCCGTTCCATTTCTCACCACTTACATCAGCCGTCTTCTGAGAACAGAAATATTTCTTCGTTCCTAGAAAACCAAGTGCCCTCTGGCTTCTACAGACATTTCTTCCATTCATCTGGCAGTTTTCTAGCCCACAAAACAACTGCATATTAGATCAATTAATGACACGTTTACAACCACAATGTAAAGTGAAATACACAAAGTAAATAAGACCTCGTTTAAAAATGTACCGTATATAATGGCCTGGATATTTCCATTATCTTTACAGTAGGGGGCGGCACGGTGGCTTAGTGGTTAGCACGTTCTCTCAGCACTAGGGATTCCCGGTTCGAATCCCCATCTGGGTGGAGTTTCCATGTTCTCCCCGTGTCTGCGTGGGTTTCCTCCGGGTTCTCCGGTTTCCTCCCACAGTCCAAAAACATGGATCAAGTCAATTGAGTTCTCCAAATTGCCCCATATAGAGTGTGTCTGTGTGAGTGAGTGTGTGCCCAGCGATAGATTGGCGCCCTGTCCTGGGTCTATCTGCCCGGCGCCCAAAATGTTCTCCCCTGGATGGGCATGGGGAACCCCACCGCGACCCTAATAGAGGATAAAGCGGAAGATAATGAATGAATGAATGAATTTACAGTAGGGACCTAGAAATTGTAAAACATGAGTTATATAAATGGAACTATGAATGAAAACTGGAATAGCCTTCCAGTTACTGTTCGTGATTCTGAATCACTATTAATCTTTAAAAATAAATTAAAAACATTTATTTAATCTTGCGTTTAATTAATCCCCTGTAGATAAAGATCTGTATATCTCAGGCTTGGCTGTGTTGGGGGGTAATCTGTGATCAGTGTGTGCTGGCGTTTCACCTCTTCACCCTCCTCATCATTAATGGGGGGGTGTGGCGCTGAAATGATGCTGTTCCGGGGCGCTATCTCAACTGTGTCAATTAATTACTTATTAATTAAATGCCGTGCTTTATTATCAGCTCTAACTGCCTTCCTCGTCTGTTTCTTTTGAGGTGTCCCCCGGCTTCCTGGAGATCTTCATCCATGGCTCTGCTGACGAATACTGGATGGAACCTGACAAGGCGGTCCTGCAGGACGCCCCCTAATGGACTCACATATAGTTTTCCAGTTGTTAGTTTTTCCATTTGTTAAATATCTGTACAGGGCGGCACGGTGGTTTAGTGGTTAGCATGTTCTCCTCTCAGCGCTAGGGATTCCAGGTTCGAATCCCCATCTGGGTGGAGTTTCCATGTTCTCCCCGTGTCTGCGTGGGTTTCCTCCGGGTTCTCCGGTTTCCTCCCACAGTCCAAAAAACATGGATGGAGTTAATTGAGTTCTCTAAATTGCCCCATATAGAGTGTGTGTGAGTGAGTGAGTGTGTGTGTGTGTACCCAGCGATGGATTGGCGCCCTGTCCTGGGTGTATCTGCCCAGCGCCCGAGATGTTCTCCCCTGGATGGGCATGGGGAACCCCACCGCGACCCTAATAGATAAAGCGGGAGATAATGAATGAATGAAAATATCTCTACATGGTTGTCCTACACTGTTGTTGCTACCTGGCCGCTCAAGGAGGATGAGTCCCCCACTGAGTCTTGGTCCTCCCAAGGTTTCTTCCTTAAATAACAACATAACCGGGAGTTTTTTCTTGCCACTGTCGCTTTGGCTTGCTCTTTGGGGGTTAAAAGGCTTTTCATTCTGTGAAGCTGCTTTGTGACGATGTACTGTTGTAAAAAACGCTATATAAATAAATTACTTGAACTTGAACCTTAACTAGAATGTTATGAAAGCCAGTGACATTAAAGGGAGCCCCCAACTTAGGCCCCTGAATGAGCCACCTGCGGGACTGAGGTCCTGAACAGGCTACATACTGTCACACAAGTGTGAGAGGGAAACCGAGATAAAGTGCCCTATTCAGGATTTGGCCAGCTTAAGCTTGTTCTGGCTGCTGCTCCCTCCTGCCTGTCTGTTTACATACTGTACATCAGAATGTCGTCAGCTCAGCTGACTGGCTTTGATCTGAAACCCCATTTTTAACATAAGTTCAGAGAAATACTGAACTAACTTTAGGTATGACATCACCGGGTTTGGACATTTTAAAATTCTCGTCGGTTAAATTTAAATGCTAAGAAACAATGTGGGCATAATAAAAAAAATAAGATTAAACATACTAACCAGTCAGTGGCACGGTGGCTTAGTGGTTAGCACGTTCGCCTCTCAGCGCTAGGGATTCCCGGTTCGAATCCCCATCTGGGTGGAGTTTCCATGTTCTCCCCGTGTCCGCGTGGGTTCCCTCCGGGTTCTCCGGTTTCCTCCCACAGTCCAAAAACATGGATCAAGTCAATTGAGTTCTCCAAATTGCCCCATATAGAGTGTGTCTGTGTGAGTGAGTGTGTGCCCAGCGATGGATTGGCGCCCTGTCCTGGGTATATCTGCCCAGCGCACGAGACGTTCTCCCCTGGATGGGCATGGGGAACCCCACCACGACCCTAATAGAGGATAAAGCGGGAGATAATGAATGAATGAATAAATACTGACCAGTCAAAAGTTTGGACACGCCTCCTTTTACTCCTCTTATTGTCCATGTGCTATGTTCCACTTGCTGTAAAGATGGACTTTGTAGTTTTACAATTCCAGACTGTAGTTCATCTGTGTTCTACAGTACTACGTTCTGTGTACATCCCCTTTACTCTGTTCTAATGGTCAGGACCCCAATAGTAGCACCACAGAGCAGGTATTATTTGGTTGGTGCATTAGTCCTATCCCAGCAGTGTCACTGAGGTGTTTAAATGAAACTCCAGCAGCACTGCTGCACTAACACCCCCTCACTGCATCAGTGTCACTGCAGAACTGACAATAAACAATCCACCACCCAAATGATACCTGTTCTGTGATGATCCTGACCAACAGAGAACAGAGAACCAACAGGGGACTAACAAAAACAAAGAACACAGATGGACTACAGTCTGTAATTATAAAACTACAAAGTTCACTATATGCTAATTGGAGGAAATAGATAATGGAACATAGATGTGCCTGAACCTTTGAGTCGTACTGTTTACGCCAGCAAATCACAAGCTTGCCAGTCGAATTCTTGTTAATCCAATATTAGTCTAGCAAGGCATGCAATCTGCATCAAAAGCTGGTGGCACATCTATTTATAAAGTCCTGTTATAAATAAAAGTTGAACTTAGTAACTGTAAAAACAATGAGTCACATCTTTAAATAAAGGACTGGTGAAAACCCACAGCTCCCTTTAGTGGTAAATAAGCATCAGGACAGGGATGTCTGATTGCAGAAGAAATAACTAAACTTCAATGATCTGGAAAACGCACACTAATTTTCTCTGCCTTTAATTATAATAGTATCAAACAGGAGAGAGTAGCCAGTCAACATGTCTGTAATTATCCTATTGGCATAAATCAGACTAAACTAACGAACGGTGTCGATGCCCAGTTCATTTATTCATTATCTTCCGCTTTATCCTCTATTAGGGTCGCGGTGTGTTTCCACATGCCCATCCAGCGGAGAACGTTTCGGGCGCTGGGCAGATACACCCAGGACAGGGCGCCAATCCATCGCTGGGCACACACTCACTCACACAGACACACTCTATATGGGGCAATTTGGAAAACTCAATTGACTTGATCCATGTTTTTGGACTGTGGGAGGAAACCGGAGAACCCGGAGGGAACCCACGCGGACACGGGGAGAACATGGAAACTCCACCCAGATGGGGATTCGAACCGGGAATCCCTAGCGCTGAGAGGAGAACGTGCTAACCACTAAGCCACCGTGCCGCCATGCCCAGTTCAGTTCTTTTAAATCTGCAGAACATGAGCAGGTACAACGCCTTATGTGCAGATAGTTGGCACTTCCACATTAAAATCATGTAGTTTCATTCTGTAAAGCTTAATGTGTTCACTTATGATGATGAGTGATCCTAGTATGATCCCTGTGATCCTAATATAGGATTAAATAAAAATCAGCAACTAGGAGAAAGTGGGCCTTAAATATCAATAATCTATATAAAAAATGCGGTGGCACGGTGGCTTAGTGGTTAGCATGTTCTCCTCTCAGCACTAGGGATTCCCGGTTCAAATCCCAATCTGGGTGGAGTTTCCATGTTCTCCCCGTGTCCGTGTGGGTTTCCTCCGTGTTCTCCGGTTTCCTCCCACAGTCCAAAAACATGGATCAAGTCAATTGAGTTTTCCAAATTGCCCCATATAGAGTGTGTCTGTGTGAGTGAGTGTGTGCCCAGTGATAGATTGGCGTCCTGTACTGGGTGTATCTGCCCAGCGCCCGAAACGTTCTCCCCTGGATGGGCATGGGGAACCCCACCGCGACCCTAATAGAGGATAAAGCGGAAGATAACGAATGAATATATAAAAAAATGCGGCGGCACTGTGGCTTAGTGGTTAGCATGTTCACCTCTCAGCACTAGGGATTCCCGGTTCGAATCCCCATCTGGGTGGAGTTTCCATGTTCTCTCCGTGTCCACGTGGGTTTCCTCCGGGTTCTCCGGTTTCCTCCCACAGTCCAAAAACATGGATCAAGTCAATTGAATTCTCCAAATTGCCCCATATAGAGTGAGTGAGTGTGTGCCCAGCGATAGATTGGCGCCCTGTCCTGGGTCTATCTGCCCAGCGCCTGAGACGTTCTCCCCTGGATGGACATGGGGAACCCCACCGCGACCCAAATAGAGGATAAAGTGGGAGATAATGAATGAATGAATATAAAAAATGCAATTAAACATATAATGTCGACAAATATTTCTTTAGACTTTTTTTATTTTAATTTACATTTAAATCAAAATCTGAACTTTCAGTAACAGTTTCTTTCAATTATCAAAACCTTTGGCCTGAATTCAGCTTCGTAAAAGTAAAGGATAAAAGAAAACTTCATCTGATCTTCATTCTCCATCTCTCTCTCTCTTCAAATGTACATCAGCGTCGCTCATTCGTGCTTCTTTTTTCCTTCTTCTATGTTGGTCGAGATATCGTCAGTCGTGTCTTGGGCCTAATAAAGACCAAAGTGGGTTTGAAATAACACTTAAAACATGCAGTAAAAACTCAAATTAAATAATATAAAAACAGGCTTCACTACCAAAAACCTACGAAAGTAGAGATTTATGATTGGTTTTGAGTTTTAGTAAATCAAAACTGTAGAAAACAGCCAATCCACTATTTCACCCTCATGTCTTCTAGATGCTGGCTTTTGCACGTCATGTCTGGATGGACATTTTTATCTTTGGTACATATTGTAGATTACATACCTTTTCTCCGAACAACAAGTTAAAGTGTAAACACAGCCCACAATTCCACTGTTTCTGGTTCATCTTAGATGACTTTGGAATTTTTAGTTCGGTGGCAATTCAGCGTTCAACCTTTGAAAAATATTTTTGTGTACTTTGTGTGTGGACTGTACCGAAGAGCTTTGTCTTGTCGAACGCTCGTCTGAGTGGAGCTTTTAACCTGGGCCTCTAACCTGGAGTAGATGCCTCCTGCAAGCTGGAAACATACACACACACACACACACACACACACACACACACACACACACACACACACACACACACACACACACACACACAGTGACAATGAAATTCAACAAAAATAGAAATTAAAGTGGAAAATTTATCCACATAGGGCGGCACGGTGGCTTAGTGGTTAGCATGTTCTCCTCTCAGCGCTAGGGATTCCCGGTTCAAATCCCCATCTGGGTGGAGTTTCCATGTTCTCCCCGTGTCTGCGTGGGTTTCCTCCGGGTTCTCCGGTTTCCTCCCACAGTCCAAAAACATGGATCAAGTCAATTGAATTCTCCAAATTGCCCCATATAGAGTGTGTCTGTGTGAGTGAGTGTGTGCCCAGCGACGGATTGGCGCCCTGTCCTGGGTGTATCTGCCCAGCGCCCGAAACGTTCTCCCCTGGATGGGCATGGGGAACCCCACCGCGACCCTAATAGAGGACAAAGCGGGAGATAATGAATGAATGAATTTATCCACATTACAAATCTCACTTAAAATATATAAATTAATCAATTTTACATTGTAGCAAAAGGCGGCACGGTGGCTTAGTGGCTAGCACGTTCTCCACTCAGCACTAGGGATTCCCGGTTCGAATCCTCATCTGGGTGGAGTTTCCATGTTCTCCCCGTGTCTACGTGGGTTTCCTCCGGGTTCTCCGGTTTCCTCCCACAGTCCAAAAACATGGATCAAGTCAATTGAATTCTCCAAATTGCCCCATATACAGTGTGTCTGTGTGAGTGAGTGTGTGCCCAGCGACGGATTGGCGCCCTGTCCTGGGTGTATCTACCCAGCGCCTGAGACGTTCTCCCCTGGATGGGCATGGGGAACCCCACCGCGACCCTAATAGAGGATGAAGCGGGAGAAAATGAATGAATGAACATTGTAGTAAAATTACAATTACAGAAGGTCCCTCTGTTTCTTTACATACTTTTATTTTATGTAACTTTTAACCTTACTCATTGTCAGTGTCTCTGCTGGACTAATAGAACCAACCAAATCCTAATCCAAACTGTACAACATCAGATGAGCAACTGTCTCTGACTTGTTATCGAGTGCACCGTAGGAGGACATGGTGGGTCCAGCAGTACTACTGGGTCTGATCTACTCACAACATCCCTCCAAGGACTGAAAATTCACCACTTAAATACCTGTGCATTAGATATCAATGTAAAGAACACTAACAAAGTATATATTAAAACAGATGGACTACAATTTGTAACTGTAAATCTACAAAGTCCATCTTTATGAAAAGTGGAACTGAAACAAGGATCAGGAATCTAATAAAGTGGTGAGTGTATGTGTGTATGCCGTGAAAATACGATGTGATTCCGATGCATGCAATAGAAATATTTCAACTTCTACAGGTGCACCATTGAGAGCATCCTCATAGGCTGCATCACCGTCTGGTACGGTAGCTGCTCCACCTGTGACCACAAGGCCCTGAAGAGGGTGGTGAGGACAGCAGAGTCCATAATCGGGAATAAACTCCCTGCTCTTGTGGACATCTACCAGACCCGCAGCACAAGGAAGATTCGTAGGATCCAGCTGGACAGCAGTCATCCAGCACATGGACTGTTCACCTTACTGCCATCAGGCAGAAGGTACCGAAGCTTCCCGGCCAAAACAACCCGGCTTATGAACAGTTTTTACCCGCAAACCATCAGGCTACTAAACAAAATCAACAGTTAAAAACTCCCACACTCCTGCTTTTTACTATGTCACTTTACACCAGTCACTTTAAATTGTATATATATATATATATATATATATATATTATGGCGCATGTAAATATTTTGTATTTCATTTTATGTTCTATGTAGAGTTATATCCTGATGCCTCACCTTAAGAATTTCTATGTGCACATGTACCAACATGGAGCACAAATGACAAATAAACTTGAAAATAGAGAAAACCTTGCTGGTATATTAACTCGCATTGCTTCACCGAGCCTCTAGCATACAGTAAAGCAATAAAAATCTGTAGAATGGGCATGGAATCATGTTGCATTCCCACTAGCAGTGCCCAGTGGACTGTTTAATCAAAAAGCAGTCATTTTATAAAAGGTCATACATGGAGTATAAGGATATTGAATGCATTTCTTTACCTCTTTCGTGTCTTTTGATTTGCTCTGTTCCAGATCACCAAATCGCATTTTAGTAAGATGGTCAACAATCTCCACCATCCTCCTCTGATCTGTAAAGGAAGAATACACAAGTACAACCACTGATTACTTTATTTAAAAGGCAGAGAGGGCAGGAGAGAATACGCCAACCCTGGAAAAAACATCAAGAAAAGGACAGGGAAACTTCACCCAGAGGGGTGGCATTGTTGTGGGCAGCATTGTGATGCAGCAGCGGCCTCTGCAGTCTTCCAGTTGAACCACCTCATGGATTTCATGGGTTCGATTCCCTTTTGGGGCAAATAAAAGTCCTTTCTGTGCGCAGTCTACATGCCCTCCCTGTGTCTGAGTGGGTTTAATCTTGGTGCTCCAATTTTCACCCACATTGCAAAGACATGCTGAGGGGTTAATTGCCCTCCCTGTTATGATGTTCCAACTGATACCCGATATTCGATATTAAAACCCTGAGCACATACCTTAAAGCAGGGCTTCTCAAATAGTGGGGCCCTGGGGGGGCGCATAACAAGATATCACAGAGCAAGTGATATTAAGTGTACTGAACAAACCCTCAAGAGACAACACGGAAAAATATTTAACAGAGATGACGGAGAGAATGAGAGCAACAAAAGTCAATTGAAAACTAAATGTGGAAGTGTATGTAGCGCCTGGCTTCACTGTAACTGTAACTTCACTTTAACTGTAACTTCACTGTAACTAAAGGTGGGAGACGAAGAAAGACCGGTGTGTCTTCTGTGTCTTTAAATGTTAGCAGGGGACAGCGTGAAGCCAAATATATGAAGGCGTCACATAAAGACATTACACCCCAATCACGCTGATAAACCGCTTGAGTTTTTTTTTATCGTAAACGTGACGCGTATATCCAGCGATCATCCCGCTTTATGAAAGCTACTTCAGAAAAGATGAGCGCTGCAAAACGGACGCGTTGGAGACATCAGTTCCGACTTCCTCAAAAAAGAAAAATAAATAAATAAAACCGCACAAATTGTCGTTTTCATTTTAGTTTTGTAGGTTAAAGTGTTAATAAATTGTGCTCCTAAATTAATGTTGTTGGTGAATTAGAATTTATTATTATTTATTGATTTTCATTCATTATCTCCCACTTTATCCTCTATTAGGGTCGCGGTGGGGTTCCCCATGCCCATCCAGCGGAGAACGTTTTGGGCGCTGGGCAGATACACCCAGGACAGGGCGCCAATCCATCGCTTGGCACACACTCACTCACACAGACACACTCTATATGGGGCAATTTGGAGAATTCAATTGATTTGATCCATGTTTTTGGACTGTGGGAGGAAACCGGAGAACCCGGAGGAAACCCACGCAGACACGGGAAGAACATGGAAACTCCACCCAGATGGGGATTCGAACCGGGAATCCCTAATGCTGAGAGGCGAACGTGCTAACCACTAAGCCACCGTGCCGTCCGGCATTTGATACTGAAAAATTAAATGAAATAAAATCAATAAAGCGGCACGGTGGCTTAGTGGTTAGCATGTTCTCCTCTCAGCACTAGGGATTCCCGGTTCGAATCCCCATCTGGGTGGAGTTTCCATGTTCTCCCCGTGTCCGCGTGGGTTTCCTCCGGGTTCTCCGGTTTCTTCCCACAGTCCAAAAACATGGATCAAGTCAATTGAATTCTCAAAATTGCCCCATATACAGTGTGTCTGTGTGAGTGTGTGTGTGCCCAGCGATGAATTGGCGCCCTGTCCTGGGTGTATCTGCCCAGCGCCCGAGACGTTCTCCCCTGGATGGGCATGGGGAACCCCCCCCCGCGACCCTAATAGAGGATAAAGCGGGAGATAATGAATGAATATCAAATGCAGTCAGTTCAAAAATGTTTCTCGTTTAAATAAGGATTTTATTCATTTCTGTTACAAACTAAAAAACAAAGTTAATAAAATTATTCTGTTCTAAGTTGATCTATATTTATTTTTTTGTATTCTTTATTATTAATAAGGATACATTGTTATAAAAGAGGGGTACTTATAACAAATATATAGACAAATCATACTACAGTAAAAAAGTATAAAAATACTTTATCCCATATTGTCATGTGGGGGGGGGGGGTGAGGTGAGTGTGCGTGTGTGTGTGTGGGGGGGGGGCACAAAATGTTTTCTTCTTCCTGGGGGGGGGTTAACAAAATACTTGAGAATCACTGCTTAAAGGAATTTATATTACTGTCCAGATCTGTGGGTCACAATTTAGTGACTTAACATTCAATGAAACAAACATACTTATATAGACAATTACCAGAACTATAGCTTTATTCCATGACAAACCAATATAATAAGAATTAGCCATCACACCGATAAGGGGGAAAGTAGGACAAAAGAAAGAAAGAAAAAAAAAAACACAGACCTTCTTCCCTCTGGGCATCTTGGTTAAACCTCATAGAGCGACTGCTGTCCCATTTACTCTTCTGCATGCTCACTCTGAGGATGTGGTTTAAGAATACAATGGCAGTAAGACATCAATAATAGTATTGTTTATGCTATAACAATATTTATAGGTGCCTTTATTTATCATAGGATAACTTTTAAAGGACACGTCCACATTCCATTTGCTCTATTTTCT
>JAFMOC010000677.1:47500-95000 GCA_019802505.1 Corydoras sp. C115 | reverse complement strand
GGGCCTTCTCCAAACGGTTCCCACAACGTTAGCATACGGTCAGTCCGTAAACACCAGCCAGTAAACAGTTATTTGAAATAACCATGGTAACACATTGTTATTAAGATTACCTGTTTACAACGTGAACAGGTAAGATAGTTGATCACACCCCAGATCCGCCAATAAACCAGAACCCATGAATTCAGCTCTTCATGCAAGCTGGTAAGATACTCGTGAATGTCCCATCCCTTATGTCTGAGAACAGAAATCACAGAACACATATAGAACCTGGAGTTTATTGCAAGTTTTTTTTTAATTTAAGTTTAATTAATGTTTCTTGTGGGCGGCATGGTGGCTAGTGGTCAGCACGTTCTCCTCTCAGCACTAGGGATTCCTGGTTCAAATCCCCATCTGGGTGGAGTTTCCATGTTCTCCCCGTGTCTGCGTGGGTTTCCTCCGGGTTTTCCGGTTTCCTCCCACAGTCCAAAAACATGGATCAAGTCAATTGAATTCTCAAAAATTGCCCCATATAGAGTGTGTCTGTGTGAGTGAGTGTGTGCCCAGCGATGGATTGGCGCCCTGTCCTGGGTCTATCTGCCCAGTGCCCGAGATGTTCTCCCCTGGATGGGCATGGGGAACCCCACCGCGACCCTAATAGAGGATAAAGCGGGAGATAATGATTAATGTTTCTTGTTGTCCTGTTGAAATATCCATGGACTTTCTATGAACAGATACCATGACAGATGTTGCCTTTTGCACTAATTACTGAATATCTAAATGGTTTCTTCTAACACTTTTTCTAAAAACGATCTAAATGTGGACTCCTCTAACTTTCTCAACATCATTCAGCCCCTCTAACATAATCCCTAAAAGCTTGTTATTCAGTTACATTGTGTACACAGAGGTTTTTAGCACCATGACAATTTGAGACGTGTATACCTGCTGTGTGTGTACACTATATTTCCATGAAGGTTGATGTTGATTTTGCCAGGAACGCAAGGAATTTTCTTCTCTGTGTCTTTCGTCAGAAGCTTAAAACAAAGACCACACCTGATAAGAAAAACAAACAGCACATGAAATACAACACACATTAAAACAGAGGATGCAATAAAAGTAAGCATCATCCAGCATTCTTCTTTCAAGTTCAAGATGATTTATTTCTATAGAGCAAAGAGGCTTTACAGTACAGTAAGTCTAAACCTTAATTCACAAAGAGCAAACCGAAGCGAAAGTGGCAAGGAAAAACTCCCTGGTGTTGCTGAAAGAAACCTTGTGAGGACCGAGGTTTAGTGGGGGACTCATCCTCCTTAAGCAGCATTGTTATATTGATAATATTGGTGTAGAGGATCCAGGGTTAAAATCCTGATATGTTCTCCCGGTGTTCGCATGTGATTCCCTGGATTCCCACAGTCCAAACAATGGATTAAAGCTGAAGTGACTGCTCTAAATTGCCCCTATATAGTCGCTTGTTCTATGTATCTGCTCAGTGCCTGAATCTTTCTGTCCTGTATGGGTATATGGACCCCTTCCCTCCAAAGAGGATGAAGAAGATAAGCATCCATCCATTATCTCCCGCTTTATCCTCTATTAGGGTCGCGGTGGGGTTCCCCATGCCCATCCAGGGGAGAACGTTTCGGGCGCTGAGCAGATACACCCAGGACAGGGCGCCAATCTATCGCTGGGACAATTTGGAGAATTCAATTGACTTGATCCATGTTTTTGGACTGTGGGAGGAAACCCGAGAACCCGGAGGAAACCCACGCGGACACGGGGAGAACATGGAAACTCCACCCAGATGGGGATTCGAACCGGGAATCCCTAGCGCTGAGAGGAGAACGTGCTAACCACTAAGCCACCCTGCCACCCTACCAAGACTCATTCATTCATTCATTTTCTTCCACTTTATCCTCTATTAGGGTGGCGGGGGGGTTCCCCATGCCCATCCAGGGGAGAACGTTTCAGGCGCTGGGCAGATACACCCAGGACAGGACACTAATCCATCGCTGGGCACACACTCACTCACACAGACACACTCTATATGGGGAAATTTGGAGAACTCAATTGACTTGATCCATGTTTTTGGACTGTGGGAGGAAACCGGAGAACCCGGAGGAAACCCATGCGGACACGGGGAGAACATGGAAACTCCACCCAGATGGGGATTCGAACCGGGATTCCCTAGCGCTGAGAGGAGAACGTGCTGCAGAAGATAACCAGATGAATCTAAATGTACCTTTTGAACTTGTCTTTCTTGTCCTTGATTTCATCGGCTTGGTTGTGGGTGAACAGGAGGGCGATGCGAGAGGCCAGGTTACTGTTGATGCAGTTCAAATTGCAGGGTGTTGCGATGATGGCACTCATATTTTCATGGCAATACTGTATACACTCCTCCACCTGCACAGACATCGTCCAACGGTCACTAGCTGAAGGCCAGAATCAATAAGATGCATGTCTGTAGTCTATATGTATGACACACAAGTCTAACAAAATAGTTTTTATTTTTAATTTGATTTAATTTGAGGTCTAAACACACATATACATATTCAAACACAGATTTGGCATCTACAAATATGAATTTGCCATCCACAGTTCAAAAAATATGGATTTAAAGCAAACTGGCTGCTCTAAATTCATTCATCCATTATCTTCCGCTTTATCCTCTATTAGGGTCGCGGTGGGGTTCCCCATGCCCATCCAGGGGAGAACGTCTCGGGCGCTGGGCAGATACACCCAGGACAGGGCGCCAATCCATCGCTGGGCACAAACTCACTCACTCACACAGACACACTCTATATGGGCCAATTTTTGAGAATTCAATTGACTTGATCCATGTTTTTGGACTGTGGGAGGAAACCGGAGAACCCAGAGGAAACCCACGCGGACAAGGGGAGAACATGGAAACTCCACCCAGATGGGGATTCGAACCCACGAGATAAAAGGAGATGTATTTAAACCCACTAGTCTTGGTAGGGTGGCACGGTGGCTTAGTGGTTAGCATGTTCTCCTCTCAGCACTAGAGATTCCCTGTTCGAATCCCCATCTGGGTGGAGTTTCCACGTTCTTCCTGTGTCCACGTGGGTTTCCTCTGGGTTCTCCGGTTTCCTCCCACAGTCTAAAAACATGAATCAAGTCAATTGAGTTCTCCAAATTGCCCCATATAGAATGTGTGTGTGTGTGTGTGTGTGTGTGAGTGTGTGCCCAGCGATGGATTGGCGCCCTGTCCAGGGTGTATCTGCCCAGCGCCCGAAACGTTCTCCCCTGGATGGGCATGGGGAACCCCACCACGACCCTAATATAGGATAAAGCGGAAGATAATGAATGAATGAATGAGTCTTGGTAGGGCGGCACGGTGGCTTAGTGGTTAGCACGTTCTCCTCTCAGCACTAGGGATTCCCCATTCGAATCCTCATCTGGGTGGAGTTTCCATGTTCTCCCCGTGTCCGCGTGGGTTTCCTCCGGGTTCTCCGGTTTCCTCCCACAGTCCAAAAACATGGATCAAATCAATTGAGTTCTCCAAATTGCCCCACATATAGTGCGTGTGTGTGAGTGTGTGCCCAGCAATGGATTGGCGCCCTGTCCTGGGTGTATCTGCCCAGCGCCTAAAACGTTCTCCCCTCGTGGACCCCCCCCCCCCGCGACCCTAATAGAGGATAAAGCGGAAGATAATGGATGAAAAAATGAATAGTCTTGGTAGTAGAATGTAAGACTTTTTATAAACACCAGATGGAGCCAGAGAGGCCTACTTTTGTTTATGGTCACTGTGAAAATCCAGTTTGATGCTCTTCCCAAAGAAAAAGCACCACTCTGATGCTGAATCACTGCCGAGGTCAGCGATTCACCCCCCTCCCCTCCTCTGAGAACCGCACTTTTGAAGACAGGACAGGAGACTGAGGGAGGACGTACACTCCATTCACTCTCTTCACCGAGCTACCTGCCGCAGCTTTAAAGGACTTGCGTGTTTTCGTCCTCTTGTCAAAGCCATGCTTGGTTTACACCTGTTTGCATAGCACAGGTCATGCAGCATGCCCACAATATGGACACCCAGCGCTACATCTACTGTATACCTACTGAACAAACAGCTTCTAAATCGATTGCATGGTTGAGCATTTGATTATTCGTTCGCCTGACCCCGTGAATAAGGCTTTGATACAGTTGCTACGACAGAACATGCTTACTAAAGCATCCACACTTACTAAGGCATCCATCTTCAAGAACTCGGATGAGATCAGGATGGAGATGACATTGCTGGGCTCTGAAACCAAACACCAAACACGGCACACCATGACCAAACAAGCACATCACAACCAGCTGGACATCAGCCCCACCCCAGCAATCCACACGCGGCGCATACACCAGATTTATCATTCTGAAACACACCACCACCCAACACGACCACACCACCACCACCCAACATGACACCACCACCACCACCACCACCACCACCCACAGCAGTGTTATGCAATGAACACAGCGAGCATTCCCAGTGTTACTGACCCAGCTTGGGTGTGTCCACATGTTTCTCCGGCTCCCGATCCGTTTTGTTCCTCTTCACGTAGTTCATGAGCCAGTCGAAGATCTGGATGTCGCAGTGCACCGAGATGTCCACCTCCTCCCATCGCTGGGCATCCGTGGACAGGTACTCAGCGAAGTAGCACATCTCTTTAACCAGCAGGTCACGTGGACACTCGAAATCCTGCTTCAGGTTCTTGGCCTCGTCACACACATGGATCACCATCGTTGGGCTGAAACAGATTATTTCAATGCCATTTGGATTCAGCCATGTTTTTATTTCAAACTATTTACAGCAGTCATGCTCGACAAAACAGCCAAAAGTATTTGGACACTTTCAATTAAATTTATTATGACTAGTTTCGGTTAAAGTTAAGGTTAGCTTTAAGGCAACTGCAGGTGTCTTGGCAACAGACAGGGAAAGGTTCCTTCTTGTTTCAGCATGACTATTGTCCAAATGTCCAAAATATCTGAGATGGCAGAACCTAAGTGGTCTAAATTGATCCCTGGTTGGATCCTGGGTTTGAACAAGCCAAATCTTATTTCATCTCATTATCCTCCATTTGTTTTGTTCATTTACACATTGTGGGATTAATAAAGTATATCAATCAATCAACCAATTAAACCTCTACTAGGGTTGGGGGGGTCCTATGAACATCCAGAGGAGAATGTTTCGGGCACTGGGCAGATACACATGGCACCAATCCATTGCTGGGCACACACTTACTCACACAGAGACACAGAGACACACAATATAGGGGAAATTTAGATTTAGAACAGCCAATTCACCTTGAATCCATGATTTTGAACTATGGAATTCACACAGATATATGTGACTGTCCCGTCCACAAGCCAAATCATAAAAATGTTTTATTTCTGGTCTTGTACTAAAACAGTAACCTGTACAAAACAAGCTGCCTTCAAAAACAATTTTAAAAAAACCCTCAAAAATGTAATTTATTTATTAAGTCAAATGAAAGTCAACTGCAACCTCTTGTCCTGGTCTTCTTTGTCACCACTCTCTGTATTTTCTGTACTCTCGAGCTCTGCACTGGACCCTCTGAGAGCCGGCGTCACACTTAGTCCTGAGAGGGAACAGTCACGCATCACTACTGCAAGATTTAACTGGTAAAAAGCAAAAACTTAAAAGTCTGTCGGCCTTTTAATCTTCATCTTGAAGATTTCAGCACTGTATTAGTTTTGATATTTTGTTATAATGAGGAATAAAGTTTGGACTGACGTGTAGAAATGACGAAGTTGTGAGATTAAATTGTTCCGTTGGCTTTACTATTTTGTTACCCGAAAGCAACAGCTGGCAAACCCTTACACAAGTAATGTTCATCCCAGCTGTGCACTGCTCTACACACGTTCTCTTAAGTTCTACACAAACATCTGCACACATGCTTTCTGTTTTCGTTGCAAGTTATTTCAGTGCGCATGTCTCTGTACATTACCTGTTACTGCAAGGCTGCTTTGACTACTCTGGACCTCTCGAGTCTCTCCAGTCAGGTCCAACAGGGTACAGCGGATGTAAGTGGAGAGCGGTTCAGATGGAGCGCTGCTGACCCCAGTGAGGGCATTACACTGTTCATCCACTAATGGAAAACCCCCAGTGCTTTTCAGCTCATCAAACCTTCTGGAGCACTACACACACACACACACACACACACACACACACACACACACACACACGGCAGAGATACATTGGAACATTTTAGGTATAGATGTGTGTCTCTGTGTCATCGCTGCAATTAATTGGTGACCTGACCAGCTTCCTCCCAGCATGTGTTGGGATAGGCTTTATCACTTCTCATGATCTTAATTAACAAGCTTAATTATTATGAAGCTTATTAATGATAATATAGTTTAGTAGTGCAAATCAGCACTGTTACATAGTGGTAAATGGATGTTTAAATAGTATTATTACCTCTGTGGGAGTAAATCCTGGAACCAGTCTGGCTACATTCTCCCAGTTGATTGGCTGTGTGGTTCCCCATAAAGAACCCAGAACCATATCCAACACCAGAAGACTGTTGTCGTATGGGAAATTATTGTTTACATTACAAAGGCGATTCATCTGAGAGAAAAAAAAAAAAACAATTGGATTATTGTATAAATATCGCAGTACATTTAAAAATCATAAAATCCTTAATTTATTAATCGAGTACAGTTGACAGTTGCTTTTTGGTTTATTTTCCAATAAAAATGTCAGGCTGTTTTTGCCACAGATTTTTGAAAACTTAAAAAAAAACTAAAACATGAAATTTGGCTTAGTGTTTAGCATGTTCTCCTCTCAGCACTAGGGATTCCCGGTTCGAATCCCAATCTGGGTGGAGTTTCCATGTTCTCCCTGTGTCAGCATGGGTTTCCTCCGGGTTCCCTGGTTTCCTCCCACAGTCCAAAAAACATGGATCAAGTCAATTGAGTTCTCCAAATTGCCCCCTATAGAGTGTGTCTGTGCCCAATGATAGATTGCCCCCTGTCCTGGGTGTATCTGCCCAGCGCCCAAGACGTTCTCCCCTGGATGGGCATGGGGAACACCCCCCCCCCCCCGACCCTAATAGAGGATAAAGTAGAAGATAATGGATGGATGGAGGGATGAAGCTACTGAAAACTAAAAGTCAGTAGAGTAAATCACGTGCACCGTGTGTACGGAGAACAGTTACAGCAAGACCCTTTGAATCTATTCACTTAATGCGGGGTTGTCCGTATCACCGTGAAACCTTTAAAGTTTTTAGTTTTAATAAGAGAAACGTTTAATTGCGTTATGAACGTAACTATGAGAGTCTGTAGACCGTCAGCTGAGATGGTGTGTCGACTCACTGACTCGGTTGAAATTGTACGGACTATCGTGACACCAACGAAACCGTCATTCCGCGAGTGTATGGGAAACAGAGAACTTTGCAAGTGACGCGGCTGATAGTGACATGTATTTACGATTCATCAAACATGTCCAATTAAATAAATGACTTTGGTAATAACGAATTTAACTGTCGCTTACCTCTGACGTAGTCCTCGTTCCACGGTGACACTATGGCTTCGTGTATACAGTGACGTAATTAATCATTCAACCAAAAAAACGGCGGTATAAGGTTAATAAAGAAGCTTTAAACACGCCGCGGGGATGCTGTGGTGCTCTCGCGTCTGAGGTAAAGGCCGGCCGCTGGACTGGCGGTGAATCGATGGCGCGTGCCGTCACAGCGGCGGGAGGGGGGACCGGGTCAAACGGAACATCCGAACTTATATAAGGTCTCGATGCCGCCGGCCGACCCTCCCTCTGCTGCCGGCCAGGTTCTCGTGCTTATCCCGGCGCTTCCGGTGCCGCACTGCAGCAGGTGCTTGAAGGGCGTCCCCGTTGCCGTGGAGACCAGCGGCGTCGTTCCGGAGACTTCAAAGCGAAAGACGCAGCTTCTCTGCTGGATGGGTCCCCGCGCATGCGCAGTATGGACAAATGAAGCGCACCTAGCGTCTGTACCACGCATGCGTCGTTATCGTCCATCCATCCATTATCTTTCACTTTATCCTCTATTAGGGTCGCGGGGGGGGGGGTTCCCCATGCCCATCCAGGGGAGAACGTTTCGGGCGCTGGGCAGATAGACCCAGGACAGGGGGCAATCCATCGCTGGGCACACACTCACTCACACAGACACACTCTACATGGGGCAATTTGGAGAACTCAATTGACTTGATCCATGTTTTTGGACTGTGGGAGGAAACCGGAGAACCCGGAGGAAACCCACGCGGACACGGGGAGAACATGGAACCTCTACCCAGATGGGGATTCGAACCGGGAATCAATAGCACTGAGAGGAGAACATGCTAACCACTAAGCCACCGTGCCGCCCTATCATTTTCATTCATTCATTATCTCCCACTTTATCCTCTATTAGGGTCGCGGTGGGGTTCCCCATGCCCATCCAGGGGAGAACGTTTCGGGTGCTGGGCAGATAGACCCAGGACAGGGGGCAATCCATCGCTGGGCACACACTCACTCACACAGACACTCTACATGGGGCAATTTGGAGAACTCAATTGACTTGATCCATGTTTTTGGACTGTGGGAGGAAACCGGAGAACCCCGAGGAACCCCACGCGGACACGGGGAGAACATGGAACCTCTACCCAGATGGGGATTCGAATCGGGAATCAATAGCACTGAGAGGAGAACATGCTAACCACTAAGCCACCGTGCCGCCCTATCATTTTCATTCATTCATTATCTCCCACTTTATCCTCTATTAGGGTCGTGGTGGGGTTCCCCATGCCCATCCAGGGGAGAACGTTTCGGGCGCTGGGCAGACACACCCAGAACAGGGCGCCAACCCATCGCTAGGCACACACTCACTCACACAGACACACTCTATATGGGGCAATTTGGAGAACTCAATTGACTTGATCCATGTTTTTGGACTGTGGGAGGAAACCGGAGAACCCGGAGGAAACACACGCAGACACGGGGAGAACATGGAAACTCCACCCAGATGGGGATTCGAACCGGGAATCCCTATTGCTGAGAGGAGAACATGCTAACCACTAAGCCACCGTGCCACCCTGTACTCTGTACTAATTTAATGAATTAATAACAGTTGCAGCTGCAATAACACATTAACGTAACTCAGATGTCGGTCTGTAAAAATATTTTATTGCCAAAATATTTGCTTCTATTTACACAATTACAAGTGTTAATAATTAGAGTGCAGGACAGAATTCAAGGTAAAGGACACAGAACATGAACATATGTAATTAGGCGCCAAACACATATTTATTGGTAAATCCTCATGACCATAAAGCTTAACATTGAATATGTAACAATTCTTTTCAGGTCATTTTAATCCAAAAAAAATGTTCTTTAAAAACAAAAAAATAATTTCTACCGTTTGAATCATTTAATAAATTATACAGTATCATTTAAAAATCTGAATATAACTGGGTTTTAAATGGGCAATTATAATCATATTTGAAATATCACAACTCATGAAGATCTCAAAACAAAAACAGAACTCGCAGAACAATCTTATCTTATTTAGGCTCATATGACATTCATAATTTGTGTGGAGTAAGTCAACGTGGTGCAATCTCACAGGGATAGGTAGGGTGTCCCCAATATTTGCAGGACTATGAGCCATTTACACTCCGAATTAGGATCATGTATATGTATTTAATGAGGTAAGAGTCAGCCAGGTGTGTATAAGGCATACCAACATGCAGATCATGTTCATATCACGATGAGAAAAACGGGATTTTAGTGATTTTAACCTTGGCATGATTGTTGGTTTGAGTATTATTATATTTGCTGTTGACTGTAATCAGCGGTGTTCTATGTT
This sequence comes from Corydoras sp. C115, assembly GCA_019802505.1. NCBI lineage: Eukaryota > Metazoa > Chordata > Actinopteri > Siluriformes > Callichthyidae > Corydoras > Corydoras sp. C115. Next base: position 85,188 of record JAFMOC010000677.1, on the reverse strand, counting down.
CTAAAATCAAAGTGGGTTACTCTGAGCAAACGTGCATTTGTATAAACATCACTGATCAACAGGCCAATAAAGTAAGAACATCTAGTGTGCAGCAGGATTAAGTACGTCTCTTGTTGAGAAGAGATGAGAATGATAATTACTTTGTACAGCCACAGCACTCGGCGGAAAGCATCGGCTTTATTAAGTGTTCAGATGTTATGAACGTCCTTAAGCGTGCACGAACAACACACTTTAAAGTGTAATGTTATGTTAACAACACACTAAAAGATGCACAACCTGCTGAGACCAATGAGCCTGATTGGTCTTGTAGGACATGTATAAATCAATGAAAGTTGGTCTTAAAGTTGTAATTCATTAATATGTCTGATTACATCCTACAGACATCGTCTAATAAATATGAATAAAGTTTAATGCGCATTCGTACGTCTTTAAAACTTGTTCGAGGGCCGAGTGGAGACTGGGCTGACTTCAAAAGTAGTTTTTTAAATCCCAGTGCATCAACCAACAAAGAGAAGCCTTAGAAATCACACTTGCATTGTTCATGTAATCTGTTTGATATCTATTCTCATGTTTATGTATCGAATGGTACCAAAGTTATACATATACACACAGTATTAATTATGTTTGGCCACCCCCCCCTTTTTTGCTCCACTTATTGTCCATGTTCTCAGTTCAATTTACTGTAAAGATGAACCTTGTAGTTCTACAATTCCAGACTGTAGTCCATCTGGTTGTGTTCTACAGTACAGTACATACTGTGTACATCCCATCTATACAGTAAGTTGAGAAAATAGACAGTGGAGCAAGAAAAAGGTGTGTAAATATAAATGTATATATTTATATATTGAATGACCAGCGTTAAGGCTGATTAAGGGGACACCCTTCACATTTTCAGACACAATTTACAAATCAATCTGTCAAGTGTTCAGTAGTTTCCGTTTTCGAGTTGCTGTCTACCTCTGCCGTCAGGTTTGCAGACGACCCCAGAGCTTCACTATACACCGACTCGAGTAACGCGTCTTGTTGTGGCTGATCAGCTGAGGCTGGACCTGGCATTGTTACAGAACCCGGTGCCAATCCTGAAACCTCCTGTCCCTGCTGTTGTGCCAACCGTTCCGACTCGGCCTGCCTCCGCCCCCTTCTCTTACCCAAGATTTTGACGTAGTTGGCTGGGATGAGGCCTGTGGTCTGGCCATCCACGCTGCCCAACAACCAACCGCGGACCCTTGGCTGTTGTTCTGAAGATAGAGACGAACAAGAGTTGAAAAATATGTTTCAAATACACGCTTATTACAACAGCAGCCTTAATGGGGACAGATGTGTTATCTGAAGCTGTGTGGACACATTGAATTCAGATTTTCTTGTATAGTACAAGATACAGTTCATGATTAATCAACTTGCATAGGTACCGTATTTTCCGGACTATAAGGTGCACCTAAAAGCCTAAAATTTTCCCAGAAATCGGACGTGCGCCTTATAATTCGGTGAGCCTTATACGTGTACTGAGTTCCAAAATCTATAAAATCTATAAAAGTATTGTTGTGCGACCGGGTGGTTTTTTCCACACATCACCGTCCCTGCTGATCTGTGACTCCACGCGCGCTCATCTCACAGAAAAGCCGAGTGAAGAAAATTAATTCGGAGCTCGCCGTCATTCCGGGAGGATTAAATAAAGAACTCCGACCGCTGGACATTGGCGTAAACGGGGCGTTTAAAGTAAAGTTGCGGGCGGCGTGGGATGGATGGATGGATGATAGACGGCGAACACACGTTTACTAAAACTCGGGAGGCGGCGGCGGGCGAGTTACACCACCGTCTGTAAATGGGTTGTGGATGCCTGGGCCGAGGTTTCTGCTGTAACTGTCGTCCGAGCTTTCACGAAAGCCGGCATCGTCACCGAACAGACGCCCGGCGACGAGACGGACTCGGACATCGATGAGAGGGAACACCGGAGTGCTCGATAGAGAAACAGCTTTTTAATTCAGACACAGAAGATGAGGACTTTGATGGATTTGTGGGAGAAGAGTGATTAAAATAATGTGTGTATAAAGTAGTAGAATAAACTTCAATTATAAATTACCGTTTTTCATCCTTTACTTTTCTTGTAGATCGTATGTTTTAGCGAGTGCCTTATAATACGCTGCCGTACAGAATAAGTACCGTACAGAAATAGAGTCCGTAATTCAGACTGCGCCTTATAGTACGGTGCGCCTTGTACGTGGGTCAAATACAGAAATAGACCCTGTAATTCAGACTGCGCCTTTTAATACGGTGCGCCTTATGGTCCGGAAAATACGGTACTCAGATTGGGAATTCCTCTACAAACTACGAATTCATATAAAATTTTACTTATCAGTACAAAAATCCCAAGCCCTTCAATCATGGGGTGGCACGGTGGCTTAGTGGTTAGCACGTTCTCCTCTCAGCGCTAGGGATTCCCGGTTCGAATCCCCATCTGGGTGGAGTTTCCATGTTCTCCCCGTGTCCGCGTGGGTTTCCTCCGGGTTCTCCGGTTTCCTCCCACAGTGCAAAAAGATGGATCAAGTCAATTGAGTTCTCCAAATTGCCCCATATAGAGTGTGTCTGTGTGAGTGAGTGTGTGCCCAGCGATGGATTGGCGCCCTGTCCTGGGTGTATCTGCCCAGCGCCCGAAACGTTCTGCCCTGGATGGGCATGGGGAACCCCCCCGCGACCCTGATATAGGATAAAGCGGAAGATAATGGATGGATGGACCTTTAATCATACATTAAATAATAAGAAGTATTGTTCACCTTTCGGTGCCAGGTTGAGCATATCTCCAGCCTGGAAGGATAACTCCTCCTCAGTAGCAGCAGTGAAGTCATAGTCAGCTCTGGCTACCACATGGTCATCTTCACCACTCGCCCAGTTAGCGCCTAAATATAAATATATACTCACAATGATCCCTGAAGTTTTGCTCCATTATTGTATATGCATGAATGAGCAGGTGTACCTTATAAGGTTCTGACTGAGAATTATTCAGTTCAGTCAAGATAATTTTTAAATTTTTAAAAAAGGTAAAGAGATTAACATCAATGCAAATGGCTGTAACGCATGAACATACTCACCACTGTCTTCTGCACTGTCCTCAGATCTCAACAGTTTCCAAATCAGGTACGGGCCTCCGAAAACTACAGCGAAGAACAGAAAAATGGGCCATGACTTGACCGAGTTCTCACTGGACCCACCGAGCCCAGTCCCGCCACCTGCCGGCACCACGGAGCTGGCTACACTGTCGGCCCACAGAGCTTCGGTCTCGGCATCGGATCTCAAACCCAGAATCCGCTTGAGACGCCAGTACAGATAACGCAGTGTTCGCACCAGCGCGAAAGCCGACAGGACTTTGGTGAAATGCACACGCAGGCGTGAAAAGTGGTTGGCCACGTCCAGCACGGCGCGGAAGCTGTTGTAGACGGCCGAGAAGGTGGCGTCCAGCATCATGCTGACTGAAGAGAAGGCATGTACGATGCTCTCGACCGACTGGAACGCACCCCGGCTGCTCTCCTCGGCCTGCTGCACGAATCGGCTGGGGGGGACGTCCTCCATATGATAGCGGCTGTAGCCCATACCTCCATAGCTGTAGGGGCTGTAGTGATTGTAGCCTCCATAGGGGGAACCGCCAAAGGGGCTGTAGGAGGCCGGAAAAGAGCCGTAGGCTGGACGGTAATTTTGCTGAACAGGGCGAGGCGGAAGAGGAGGTGCTACTCGGGTTAAGGTTGGAGGACGTGAAGATGTGAGTCCATGTTGGTTGGCGAAGTCTGTGGAGCTGAGGATTCAAAAAGCATCACATGTTGAAAAACAGTCATGGTGATTATTATGGTCCTTAAATCTGATTGGCTGAGCTGTTTGTCCAGACATGACATGAGTGACAATACTGCACACCTCTGACCACTTCACGTTCATATCAACGTGTGATATACAATACATTATTTTAACTCATACATTACAGATTAATATAAAGAGTGAGCTGATTGCTGATGAGCACTAAATATATATTTATATATTATATTTATAGTTAAAATATTCGACATTATATATACATATATTTTGTAGTTGTATATTATATATATTCATAAGTGTATATTATTTTTCACATATCTATATACTATCTACATGTATATCTTTATTTTTGAAAAAAAATTCTAATTTTCTTCTTTAAAATTTTAATTTAAATTATAACTTGAAAATAACACTGTAATTGGGGTCCGTGACCCATAATTTCGTTCTTATCTCATGTACCTCATGTGATATTAATGATAATATAATTTTCTTGAATCTTGAATCTGCGGCAGCACTAGGGATTCCCGGTTCGAATCCCCATCTGGGTGGAGTTTCCATGTTCTCCCCGTGTCCGCATGGGTTTCCTCCGGGTTCTCCGGTCTCCTCCCACAGTCCAAAAACATGGATCAAGTCAATTGAGTTCTCCAAATTGCCCCATATAGAGTGTGTGTGTGTGAGTGAGTGTGTGCCCAGCGATAGATTGGTGCCCTGTCCTGGGTCTATCTGCCCAGCACCCGAAACGTTCTCCGCTGGATGGGCATGGGGAACCCCCCCGCGACCCTAATAGAGGATAAAGCAGGAGATAATGAATGAATGAATCTTGAAACTTGTTGTGTCTATTGTTTATAAACTGTGATCTATAATTTGGCCACTAGAGGGCAGTGTTTGTTAGAGAAAACGGAATCCTGTTCCTCAGAGATAGATCAGATGTTCACGTTAAAAACCGGACTAGATTATGTCTCGGAAGACCATTATATTAACGATTTTGCTTTCAATAAACGCATTTCTGATTCAAACGTGTTTTTTTTATTAAAGTGTGTTTGTAGCTGGTTTATCAAAATAATCAGGCACTCGAGAGTGTGCATTATATCGAATAAATCACTGGAAAGAGGTGTAATTAGGCCCGACGCGAAGCGCTCTGGCGCCTTATTGCTTTACTACATGTGCCGTTTGTACCTGCCGCAGCAGCGACTATGTTCAGGCGGGAGGTGCAAAGACAGATCAAACTGAACATATTTCACATGTTCGTGCATTTATAAAATAATAATAATAATAATAATAATTACAGCAAACAACTCGGTCAATTGAAAGACGTACAGCACGAGCAGACTATTAAATGACTTCCCTTCTCATTCTAGGGCACTAGATAGGGTGCACAGGAACGGTCTATGCTCACTCTGTAGTTCACTCGATTATAGAGCACTACGTCTGATTTGGGATCAGCCCCGGCCTGTCACAGTGGCCCGAGCTTCACGGGATACTTATAACGTCCAAGAAACAGTTAAAGTTTTGCACGAAAACAGGAGTTGAACCGACCGATAGTTGGCCGGAGCGTTTCCGACTCCGGGGGCCCGTCGTTCCCAGGGTTTTGGAGGCGGATGCGCCATTGTTTTCGAGCTGACAGCAAACTCACAGACGCCGCGAACCACTGCCGCTTCGACCGGAAAGTGGCTTAAGATAGACTAAAGCAATCGAAATGAGATACATTGATCAGGAGATTTCGGTATCGTCATGGCTTTATTGTATTATTAATTCATACACACTGTGTCACTGGTTTGTAAATCACCACGTTTTTTAGACACTGACACATATGTTCAATTAGCGAACGTAAACGTAAAAGTGAAGTAAAACAGATGGGTTTGTTTTATCTATGATAGATTGGTTATGTCTTTTGTTGGCAGACTTTGCTCGGAATCTCACCTCCACGTTTGCCCCCCCCTTCCCCCCCAAAATAAAATAAAATAATATAAATATTAATTCATTCATTATCTTCCGCTTTATCCTCTATTAGGGTCGCGGTGGGGTTCCCCATGCCCATCCAGGGGAGAACGTTTCGGGCGCTGGGCAGATACACCCAGGACAGGGCGCCAATCCATCGCTGGGCACACACTCACACACACAAATACACTCTATATGGGGCAATTTGGAGAACTCAATTGACTTGATCCATGTTTTTGGACTGTGGGAGGAAACCGGAGAACCTGGAGGAAACCCACGCAGACACGGGGAGAACATGGAAACTCCACCCAGATGGGGATTTGAATCCTGAATCCCTAGTGCTGAGAGGAGAACATGCTAACCACTAAGCCACCGTGTCGCCCCCATATATATGTTAATAAATATATTTTTTCCATTCATTCCCTTTATTATAATACTGTTTATTGTATTGATACTGCTACGGGCTGCTAAATTTCCTTCGGGATAAATAAAGTATTCTATATCTATCTAACAGTCTAGTCGTATAATTAACATACAGTTCGTTTAAACTCCCGTGACTCACGTGCGCCCTCTGGTGGTAGAGATTATAATTTTCTTAAAGCCTGAACCAGCGTTTGCACAAATAAAACTTAAGCGGTTTATACTGAAGCATTATTTATAACATCCTGTCATTTTTTACGCTTAAACTAAATCCGGGAGGGAGGGGGGCATGCCCTCTTGTACCTTATTGCTTTATGGGGGTTGAATGTGAATAAAAGTATCTGCTAAATGACCTAATGCAATGGTACAATTCTTCCACTTTATCCTCTATTAGGGTCGCGATGGGGGGTTCCCCATGCCCATCCAGGAGAGAACGTCTCGGGCGCTGGGCAGATAGACCCAGGACAGGGCGCCAATCCATCACTGGGCACACACTCACTCACACAGACACACTCTATATGGGGCAATTTGGAGAACTCAATTGACTTGATCCATGTTTTTGGATTGTGGGAGGAAACCGGAGAACCTGGAGGAAACCCACGCAGACATGGGGAGAACATGGAAACTCCACCCAGATGGGGATTCGAACCGGGAATCCCTAGTGCTGAGAGGCGAACGTGCTGACCACTAAGCCTCCGTGCCGCCGCAGTGGTACAATATTCAGAAAAACACTCTATAATTGCAAAACAACAAGGTGTATTATTCATAATTTGCCTTATTTTAAAAACTTTTTAAGCATGACATTTGCATCACATATCCTGTGACTGAAACAAATCGTAGGTACTGCCTGAGCCTAAATTTAATGTGACAATACACATTTTTAGAACCACTTGTTCCATCCATTTTCTTCCGCTTTATCCTCTATTAGGGTCGCGGTGGGGTTCCCCATGCCCATCCAGGGGAGAACGTTTCGGGCGCTGGGCAGATACACCCAGGACAGGATGCCAATCCATCGCTGGGCACACACTCACTCACACAAAGACACTCTATATGGGGCAATTTTGAGAACTCAATTGACTTGATCCATGTTTTTGGACTGTGGGATGAAACCAGAGAACCCGGAGGAAACCCACGCAGACATGGGGAGAACATGGAAACTCCACCCAGATGGGGATTCGAACCGGGAATCCCTAGTGCTGAGAGGAGAACGTGCTAACCACTAAGCCACCGTGCCGCCCACCACTCGTTCTACTGAAGAAAATAATGCTCAGCTGTTTATTCATGTTTTCTCTCAGAAGTGACTGTTTTATGTCAATTGTGCTTTCTATGTGTACATTGTTAAAGACAGGTCTTTCCAGATGCTTTGAAACAGGGATGGGCGACTCCAGTTCTGGTGTGGCTGCTATTGTCATGATGTCAAAAAAAAAAGTTCATCTTAATGAAGTACTGTACCTTAAATCTTAAGCTGAATCATTGTATTTAAATATATGGAAGAAATGTTTTTTTTTTTTGTGGAATGCACTGCAAAAAATTTTACTTATAAAATGAGTATTTTTCAAGGATCCCAGGTCCACTAAAGTTACCAATGTGGGTCCTTGAGCAAGGCCCTTAACCCTGATTGCTCTCCAGTGGTGCTTTGGCCAATCCTGTGCTCGCTTTGGATAAAAGTGTCTGCTAAATGACCAAATGTACAGTAAATGTCTTTGTAAATGTAAAAATATGAAGTCTTAACATGTCAGAACATTATTTCAGACTTTAATAGGTTTCTAATTAAGATAAATAATCTAGTTTTTTTTATTCTTATTAATTCTTATTAAAAAAAGATAAATGTATTCAGTATATTGGCAGATCATTTGACTTGATTCATGTGCATTTTCTCTGATTTGTGTTATTTTTCTTATATTTTTTGACATATATTGTTCGCAGCGTGTTGACAGTGTTTACTATTAGAACAGACGAGCTTTACGGGTAATTATTTTTAAGGATAATTGGGGATCTGATGAAGTTGTTTGTAATTTGGAGGACATTTTAGTTGTTGGGGCGGCATGGTGGCTTAGTGGTTTAGCATGTTCTCCTCTCAGTGCTAGGGATTCCCGGTTCGAATCCCCATCTGGGTGGAGTTTCCATGTTCTCCTCGTGTCTGCGTGGGTTTACTCCGGGTTCTCCGGTTTCCTCCCACCGTCCAAAAACATGGATCAAGTCAATTGAGTTCTCCAAATTGCCCCATATAGAGTGTGTCTGTGTGAGTGAGAGTGTGCCCAGCGATTGATTGGCGCCCTGTCCTGGGTCTATCCGCCCAGCGCCCGAAACATTCTCCCCTTGATAGGCATGGGGAACCCCACCGCGACCCTAATAGAGGATAAAGCGGGAGATAATGGATGGATGAATGTCTGCTAAATAACCAAATGTAAATGTAAATGTAAATGTAAAAAAAATGAAGTCTTAACATGTCAGAATCTTGTTACTGACTTTAATAGGTTTCTAATTAAGATAAATAATCTATTTTTTTTTATTCTTATTAAAAAAAAAAAGATAAATGTATTCAGTATATTGGCAGATTTGATTCATGTGCATTTTCTCTGATTTGTGTTGTTTTTCTCATATTTTTTTTGACATATAATGTTTTATATATAATATTCTTATTTGACATATATATTGTGCATATATTGCTTTTCTCTGATTTGGTAATATTTTTTTTGACATAAGGATATATATCGTGCTTTAAGGATCTGATGAAGTTGTCTGTAATCTGGAGGACATGTCTGTTGTTTGTTTAGTGTGCAGCGCTTCATCTCATTTCTTCCGTCCTTCACGTTCATGGCCGTAATCCTGTTTGGACGTCGCCCGAGTAGACATCGATGACGTGCCCTTCGTCCGGCCAATCGGCTGCCAACGCTTAAGGCCAGACGCTGATCTCAAACAGTCACGTGCTCCCTTCGCAAGGGCCCTTCCGAGGACATTTCCACGCCGGCTTTGGCAGACTCTTTAGGGCACTCCCGGTGCGAGCGCGCATTATTGGTGGGAAGGGGGCAGGCGGATGATATGGCAGCTTTCTGAGCGGCCAGGTGGAACTCGCTTTGTGTTCGGTTCTGACATCATGGCGCGGATTTGACGGCGCGAGCGCAGATCATGATTTATTTGGTTCTGGTTTCGGGCTTCGTGGGCGCCGCGATCACCTTGTTGTTCCAGCTGGCGCTGCTGTACCGGAGGAGCCCCGAGCCCGCGGGGAGGACCGTGCAGTATGTCAGAGCGGTGCCTGACCCCGCGCTCAAGGATTACTTTACAAACCCTCCGCCGGCAGCGGGGCAGCAGGACGGGGCCGGAGCCGGAGCCGGGGCGGGGCCGGGGCCGGGGCCAAGCCGGCGGATGGCGCCGGGACGAGCGTGGGAGCTCCGCACGGCGAGCCGGAGACGTGCGGCTTCCTCAACGCGATCTTCCTGTTTCTGTTCCGCGAGCTGCGCGACACGCCGCTGGTGCGCCACTGGGTCACCAAGAAGATCCGCGTGGAGTTCGAGGAGTTCCTGCAGACCAAGACGGCGGGCCGCCTGCTGGAGGGGCTGAGCCTCCGGGACGTGTCGCTGGGAGACTCGGTGCCCGTCTTCAAGTCGGCGCGCCTGATGCGGCCGGTGCCGCTGGACGGCGGCGGGATGCCGGAGGAGCTGAGCTTCGAGGTGGACCTGGAGTACGGCGGCGGCTTCCACCTGGCGGTGGACGTGGACCTGGTGTTCGGCAAGTCCGCCTACCTGTTCGTGAAGATGCGCCGGGTGGCGGGCCGCCTGCGCCTCCGCTTCAGCCGCCACCCCTTCACACACTGGTCCTTCAGCTTTCTGGAGGATCCGCTGGTCGACTTCGAGGTCAAGTCCCAGTTCGAGGGCCGTCCGCTGCCCCAGCTCACGTCCATCATCGTCAACCAGCTGAAGAGGGTCATCAAGAAGAAGCACACACTGCCCAACTACAAGATAAGGTTCAGTAATAAAGCCATTTCTCTTTTCTTATTAATATGGTCAGGGTGGTCAGGGTGTTGGGATGTCAATCTGAAGGTTGGGGGTTCAAATCCCAGGTCCACTGAAGTTACCAATGTGGGTCATTGAGCAAGACCCTTAACCCTCATTGCTCCAGGGATGTTGTGATGAACCCTGTGCTCACCTTGTAAGTCGCTTTGGATAAAAGCGTCCAATAAATGACCAAATGTAATGTTAATGTTTAACATATGGCTAAGTATACAGTTGATGATTCATTCATTCATTATCTTCCTAGGGTCGTGGGGGGAGAACATTTCGGGCACTGGGCAGATGCACTCAGGACAGGGCGCTGGGCTCACACAAACACTCGAAATGGGGCAATTTTGCAGCATTCAATTGACCTTAACCCATGTATTTGGACTGTGGGAGGATACGGGGAGAACATGGAAACTCCACACAGATTGGGATTCGAACCGGGAATCCCCAGTGCTTAGAGGAGAACATGCTAAGCCACTGTGCTGCTCTCAGCTGATGATTATGTATTGCAAATAAACGTATTAACCTGATCGATCTGTTTATACAGAAACCTTGTACATCAGGGCACTTGACTCCTTAAAGGCTTGATCACTGAATACTTTTTGTTATTGCACCCGATTACTGCAAATAAGTTTGTTAACTTCAGCTATGACCCCATGTGTAGTCAGTTACTGATTCCTCTTATAAGCTCGAATTCATAGTCATGAATAAAATAGGATGAATTGTGGAAATGATCCTGAACCTGCTTGTTGGATAATGAGGGATGTACCTCATTTAGCGCGAATTACCACGTTAAACTGGTCGGTTAGTTTATGCAAAGAGCTTGTACATAATTTACGTCACTCTATTTAAAGACTTTTAAAGACGTTTATTTGTATTTTATGGTTTCTGTCTCTTTAAGGACATTAGGAATGTTAGGTTTTCTAAAGTTCCAAGGCTTCAAAGGTTCCAAAGTTAGAATTAAAGGATAAAGTGTTTATTAACAAGTCAAGGACCAACAAGCAAAGATCCATCCTCTGTTTGATATTTAATGTAGCCAATTAGTTTTGTGTTATGCTTGTATTCTATTTGGGTTTATGTAAGGTTTATTACCTTTTCTAGTATTAAAGTGAATTGATATGTAATTTTGTGGTTCTAAGTGAAGATGTAAATTCATGTGGTTAAACGAGCGAAGGGTTATTCTTAAGACTGAGAGTTTATTTATACTGAATAAGTAGCACTAATAGTTTACAATGTAGATTATTTATGTTACAGTTCTTACGGTTGGGTGTAAGGTTATGTACCCAGGTTAAGGTACAAGCTTAAGAATAAACCTAATCAGTTTTTGGGATTGCACTGGACTCACATATAGTTTTCCAGTTGTTAAATATCTGTACATGGCTGTCCTACACTGTTGTTGCTGCCTGGCCGCTCAAGGAGGATGAGTCCCCCATTGAGTCTTGGTCCTCCCAAGGTTTCTTTCTTAAATAACAACATAACAGGGAGTGTGTGTGTGTGTGTGTGTGTGTGCCTGTGGGCACCTGATTGTACACCAAACCCATGGGGACATCTTGTGAGGTGGACCGCCGTCCTCTCCTCGGTCCCCCTGTAACCCCCTCAAACCTAGTAGAGGATGTAAGGTTTTTATAATACTTTAAAGTAAATAAGTAAAGTAATAAAGTAAAGTAAAACTCATGATGAGTTGAATAGTTCAGGGAGCAGATACAATGACTATTTGATGGACGAGCATGGGAAAGCATGGGATGAGGTGTGACCGGTTTCCTGGAGGTGTAGTTAGATCTCCATCCATGGCTCTGCCGAAGCATTGCGGCTATGACGAATACTGGTTGGAACCTGGATATTAATTGGACTGGCGGTCCTGCAGGACCCCTTAATGGACTTGCATATAGTTTTCCAGTGTGTAGAAATTTTCCATTTATTAAATATAGTCATCCGATCTTGAAACTATCTGTACATGGCTGTTCTACACTGTTGTTGCTGCCTGGCCGCTCAAGGCTCAATGAGTCCCCCACTGAGTCTTGGTCCTCCCAAGGTTTCTTCCTTAAATAACAACATAACAGGGAGTTTTTTCTTGCCACTGTCGCTTCGGCTTGCTCTTTGGGGGTTTAAAGGCTTTTCATTCTGTAAAGCTGCTTTGTGACAATGTACTGTTGTAAAAAGCGCTATAGAAATAAATTATATGAACTTGAACTTCTGCAAGAATATTTGTGCTGTCACCTTTAAATCAGAGAGAGCTACAAACTTGTTAACTTTAGCTATGAGTTTATGCAGAGACTGTGTAATCTGTTGCTTGACTCTTTTTAAAGGCTTGGTCTCAAATTCTATCATGCCCTTGAGATGATTTTAGGTGGTCAAACATCTTAAAACTCTTGTTGGGTTTCAAAAAGTACTGAATATTCATTCATTCATTATCTCCCGCTTTATCCTCTGTTAGGGTCGCGGTGGGGTTCCCCATGCCCATCCAGGGGAGAACGTTTTGGGCGCTGGGCAGATAGACCCAGGACAGGGCTCCAATCCATCGCCACAAGTACTGAATATAAACCTCTGCAAAGTCCTGAAGAGTATGTTGAATGTTGTGATAATTGAAGCATTGGTGTGGATTTGTTTAGGACACACACACACACTTTCTCACACACACACACACACTCAGTTCTTAATTATAAGAAGATTTAGTCATTATATAAAACTCTTTCCATGCAGGCACTGTTTTCATGCCTACTTTGTAAAAGCCTCTCATTTTCCATTCAAAGTCTTTATATGCAAATAAAGTGACAGTGCAAACAGGGCTGAAGGCCATCTGGGGATGTTGGTGCAGAATCTGTGTGAGGACACTCGCCACGGGGTTCCTCTGACCTCGGAGCAGCTCTTACAAAAGTTCCATACATTGGGCTCATTGTGTTTGGTCCGCTTTAAAAAAAATCTATTTTCTGCTTTAAGCAGTGCCCTGAATTGTTCTCCAGGTTTAGCACGTCTGAGGTACAAGCTGACTAAGTTGTAAGCAAGCTGATCCCTTGCCGAGTTGTAATTAGCCGTCTCTGGAGGAGGGTGGGCCAGATTGAGGGCTTCCTCTTCCTGCCCTGAAAATTCCAATGCCCAGGAGCATGTCGTGATGCTGAAACGTGTAGTATATGATGTGGGTAGTGTGGCTTTGCATTTCCTGTTCAAATCTGCCATTGTCTGCAGATTAAAGCTCTCGGTGGCTTCAGAAGTCTGAAGGAAACGTGATGTTCAATTCTATACACTATAAATATATATATATATATATATATATATATATATATATATATATATATATATATATATATAAATAATATCTTGAATTCTTATTATCTCCCGCAATACTGATCCAGGGGAGAACGTCTCGGGCGCTGGGCAGCAACAGGGCAATGGGGAAAATGCACTAGGACACACACTATATGGGGCAATTTAGAGAACTCAATTAACTTGATCCATGTTTTTGGACTGTGGGAGGAAACCGGAGAACCCGGAGGAAACCCACGCGGACACGGGGAGAACATGGAAACTCCACCCAGATGGGGATTCGAACCAGGAATCCCTAGCATTATAATCTACCGTGCCGCCCATTTATCCTATATATATATATATATATATATATATATATATATATATATATATATATATATATATATATATTAGGGTCTGATAAACAACAATGGGGAAAATGGTAGTTGTGTAGTACCATGTACAGTAGTTCATTCATTCATTATCCCCTCTATTAGGGTCGTGGGGGGGTTCCCCATGCCCATCCAGGGAGAACGTTTCGGGCGCTGGGCAGATACCCCAGGACAGGGTGCCAATCTATCGCTGGGCACACACTCACTCACACAGACACACTCTATATGGGGCAATTTGGAGAACTCAACTGATCATTTTTTGACCCAGAGAACCCGGAGGAAACCCACGCGGATGCGGGGAGAACATGGAAACTCCACCCAGATTGGTATTCGAACCAGGAATCCCTAGAGCTGAGAGGAGAACATGCTAACCACTAAACCACCGTGCCGCCCTATAAAAGAACCAGTTCATGTCATAAAGCAAATGAACAGCTATGAGCACAAGAAATAAGAATATTAAAACTCAATCCCCTGCATTTGAGCCATTAGGCATCTGATATTACTGATCTGCATTCGCTCTCATGACCATTCCTGAGATAATTACTCACTGTGCATTAGACACTGCTACCATATTACTACTTTACACACACACACACACACACACACACACACACGTTCATTTGTTGCATTACAATATGATCAGAAAACAGGGCCTGCTATGATTAGGCATGAGGCAATTACAGATTCTGATGGTTTGATTTGTGTCGAAGAAATAATCACAATTAAAAGGTTATTATTCATTCATTCATTATCTTCCGCTTTATCCTCTATTAGGGTGGGGTTCCCCATGCCCATCCAGGGGAGAACGTCTCGGCCGCTGGGCAGATACACCCAGGACAGGGCGCCAATCTATCGCTGGGCACACACTCACTCACACAGACACACTCTATATGGGGCAATTTTGAGAATTCAATTGACTTGATCCATGTTTTTGGACTGTGGGAGGAAACCAGAGAACCCGGAGGAAACCCACGCAGACACGGGGAGAACATGGAAACTCCACCCAGATGGGGATTCGAACCGGGAATCCCTAGCGCTGAGAGGAGAACGTGCTGACCACTAAGCCACGTGCCGCTATTATTATTATTATTATTATTATTATTATTATTATTATGATGCATGTATTAATTCTACCAAACAATTGCCAAAAATTATAGGAACAATTTTTTTTTTATGTATAGAACTGCAGATCTCAAGCAGAACATTATATTGGCTGCGACCCAAACCGCATGCAGACCGTATAAAACCGTTTGAGAAGTGCAGACACTGCTGCTTTGTTATTCTAATGACCTTGTAAAACGGCATAGAGACACATACGTTAAGTTAGCTGTCCAAAATTCATTGCTTTTAATCATTTACATCAGATCTTTTTATTTTACGTTGACTGAATGCTTCAGGGCGGCACGGTGGTTTAGTGGTTAGCACGTTCGCCTCTCAGCGCTAGGGATTCCCGGTTCGAATCCCCATCTGGGTGGAGTTTCCATGTTCTCCCCGTGTCCGCGTGGGTTTCCTCCGGGTTCTCCGGTTTCCTCCCACAGTCCAAATACATGGATCAAGTTAATTGAGTTCTCAAAATTGCCCCATATAGTGTGTGTATGCGTGGTCTGTGTGAGTGAGTGTGTGCCCAGCGATGGATTGGCGCCCTGTGGGTCTATCTGCCCAGAGCCCAAGACGTTCTCCCCTGGATGGGCATGGGGAACCCCCCCGCGACCCTAATATAGGAGATAATGAATGAATTAATGCTTCAGAGTGGCGCTGTGGTTAGCACATCCGACCCTCAGCACTGGGGAGCCAGGTTCGAATCCCAATCTGGGTAAAGTTTTCATGTTCTCCCTGTGTGTGTGTGTGTGTGTGTAGGGGGTTTCTCTGGGTCATCTGGTTTCCCCCCCCATAGTCTAAAAACATGGATTTAAGGTGAATTGCTCCTGACGTAGTATGTGTCTCTTTTAGTGAGTGTGTTCCTCTAAGCCACTTACTGTTACTGCTGAATGTGTGCACTCC
The DNA here is from genome assembly GCA_019802505.1 of Corydoras sp. C115. Classification (NCBI taxonomy): domain Eukaryota; kingdom Metazoa; phylum Chordata; class Actinopteri; order Siluriformes; family Callichthyidae; genus Corydoras; species Corydoras sp. C115. The sequence goes on along the minus strand of JAFMOC010000677.1, from coordinate 69,398 downwards.
GTTTGTGTTCTTTAGGTGACTTGCATCACATGGTTTATTTAAGCATTAGTGAGTACTAGTGATGGGTGAGGATGTGTGGGGATGCTAACCTCCCTGTTCCAGATGTGAATGGATGCAGAACTGATTCCAGTAACTCACACCGACTCATTTATAGAAATATTGAACAATAGGCTGTGCTCGAGTGAAAACCTGCCTCACACCACCCCAGGGACATATTCTGTTCCCCCCCTCTTTCCGAGCTGCTGTATTGATGTTATGGGCGTGTGTTAAGGGCATGAGTAGGGCAGTAGACCAGCTCTCTATTCCTGTGTTTGTTCTACTTTATTTGGACTTTTGCTGCACAAATGCTCTGAGTCCAGTCTCTCTGATTGTCCGGAATGAGGATGAGCATGAGGTTGACTTTACCATAACACTTCCAATGTGTTGAGGTAAACACTACCATGGTACACTACCATCACTTATTGTTTGTGTAAACATCATGCTATAAGTCACATGACACACAATGTGTTATTTGTATAAATTTATATACACATATGTACATGCATTCATGTGTGTTTGATGTCTGTATACCTGTTATGTTTGGTGTTATTATTAATTTATATATATATATATATATATATATATATATATATATATATATATATATATATATATATATATATATATATATATATATATATATTCGGGCACTGGGCACATACACCCAGGGCAGGACGCCAATACATCACTGGGCATATATATATATATATATATATATATATATATATATATATATATATATATATATATATATATATATATATATATATATATATATATGGCGGCACGGTGGCTTAGTGGTTAGTATGTTCTCCTCTCAGCGCTAGGGATTCCCGGTTCGAATCCCCATCTGGGTGGAGTTTCCATGTTCTCCCCGTGTCTGCGTGGGTTTCCTCCGGGTTCTCCGGTTTCCTCCCACAGTCCAAAAACATGGATCAAGTCAATTGAATTCTCCAAATTGCCCCATATAGAGTGTGTCTGTATGAGTGAGTGTGTGCCCAGTGATAGATTGTCCTGGGTGCGCCCTGTCCTGGGTCTATCTGCCCACCGAAACGTTCTCCCCTGGATGGGCATGGGGAACCCCACCGCGACCCTAATAGAGGATAAAGCAGGAGATAATGAATGAATGAATGAATATATATATATATATATATATATATACACACACACACACACACACACACACACGTGTATATATATATAAAATGACGTTTGTCTGGTTCTCTGTACGTGTGTGTGTGTGTGTGTGTGTCCACCTGAGTAAGAATCCTGAGCTCAGCATTAAAGTTTTGCCTTCGATTTTACAGAACATTGAGCCTGTGCTGTTTGAAAGTCTTTGAGGACGTACTCTCAGTTCTACAGCGTTCTGTTAGCTCGCTGTCCGCAGCTGAGGCATTTGTCAACTTGTCATGAGATCAGTTTCAGCTCCTCAAGCTTTAACCCACAATCACACACACATCCATGTGATCTGTGTGGCACAGCAGTGCAACGTTCAGAACGCTCACATTGATTTGTTGTCCTTTTTCCTGCTGAGTGCTTTAAACGTAATCGCTGAAACAGCTTGTGACTCCTTTGATCTGAGGCTGACCATCTCCTTGCTCAGTCTGTTGTGGTGTTTATTCAGTGGAGCAGATAAGATTCTCTTATTACTCACCACAAACAGCACCGGCCTTCAGAGAGGAATTAGAACTGTTTAGAGGATTGCTTTATTGTTGAAATAACAACTGTGATAACTACCTATTAAAAGTTCTAAGGCCTTTTTAAATGTCTAAAATACAATCGGAATTGGCCATTTGACTTAAATCATAACAATAAGATCGGTGGTCATGTGACACTTTTTCGAATTAATCATATTGTTGGACGTCTTGATGGAGAAGAGCGGGATGGTGGCTTTGTTGGATGAGCCAAAGAGGGATAGGTGGGCGTCTTGGTGAATGGGCTGCAGAGGGGCGGGTGGCATGCTGGACGGGTCAGAGATGGCTTCTTTTTTGTTTATGCATGTGTAAATTTACCAGGCAAAATACATGACCACCTTCCTAATATGGTGTTGCCCACTTTTGCCCTGGCTTCAATAGACCCCTGTGTGCTGTGGCATGCCGATGGGCAGGTGGGCTGCTTTGCTGGACCCCTGTCCCTGAAACACATGGAAGAATAATACAAGGGTAAAGACCCAAACGGAGAACACAGGGTCAACACAGAACCTCACTGTTCTCTGTACCAGCATGTTTTTTGTGGCATCCGGTCAATTTTCAATTACACAAGTAATTCTTTATAATTACGCCAAGTATCAGTTAAATTATATCAAGTGTAAGTTAAATTGGTGGATGTTACCTTCACACTCTACTGGCAGTGATGAATATTTAAAGTGTGTGTGTGTGTGTGTGTGTGTGTGAAGGAGACCAAACCAGTTCTCATTAGAAGGGTGGAACGGGTCCGTTTCAGATGACTTGCTAACCTGAGGTCATGTCTGTTGTGTGAGAGAGCTTAGTGATGGTGCTACTCTCTGAACCAGGTTAAGGAACCTTTGAGCAGCGTGTCCTGAGCTGTAACCGAGCCTTTGCTTGACGTGAACACCAGCATGACTTCACCTTCCTTTTTTTTTTTTTTAATCAGAGCCTTTTTTGTGTCACAAAATGTATCGGTTACATTCTTTCTTAATATACCTTCGTTACAAAGACGAGCAGTAAATATTTTAGTGTCTCTGTGCGAGGTGCATTTAGAACCTCTTAATAATGCACGTAATTCATTAATGAAGTGTTCAGGACATGGATCAAGACATTGTGCTAAGGATCGTTTAGAATGATGTATAGTGTGTTTTGGGTTCAAGATCGTTATGATTCTTTATTGTAAGTTAGTATATGCATCATATAGTATACTCAATCATACCATGAATATATATATATATATAGTGTGTGTGTGTGTGTATGTGTGTATATATATATATATATATACACGGTGGCTTAGTGGTTAGCACGTTCGCCTCTCAGCACTAGGGATTCCCGGTTCGAATCCCCATCTGGGTGGAGTTTCCATGTTCTCCCCGTGTCCGCGTGGGTTTCCTCCGGGTTCTCCGGTTTCCTCCCACAGTCCAAAAACATGGATCAAGTTGATTGAGTTCTCCAAATTGCCCCATATGGAGTGTGAGTGTGTGCCCAGCGATGGATTGGCGCCCTGTCCTGGGTGTATCTGCCCAACGCCTGAGACGTTCTCCCCTGGATGGGCAGGGCGAACCCCACCGCGACCCTAATAGAGGATAAAGCGGAAGATAATGAATGAATGAAAGTATACTTAATCATACCATGAATATAAAGTGTGTGTGTGTGTGTGTGTGTGTGTATATGTATGTATATATATATATATATATATATATATATATATATATACACACAGTACCAGTCAAAAGTTTGGACACAACACCACCTTCCTCCATTATCTATTTTCTCCGCTTACCATTTAGACAGACTTTGTATTTTTATCTCACAGAACAGGTATCATTTGGGTGGTGGATTGTTTATTGTCAGTTCTGCAGTGACACTGATGCAGTGAGGGGGTTTTAGTGCAGCAGTGCTGCTGTAGTTTCATTTAAACACCACAGTGACACTGCTGGGATAGGAATAATGCACCAACCAAATAATCCCTGATAAGTAAAGTAACTTAGAATTTTAAGTGAGATATTGACGCTCTGTCTAAATAGATAATCCGTGGCATTCCGACCTTCTAAAATAGACCCGGACTCTCTGACCGTACGTTCTTTTCGGAGCCGAGGTTGCTGATTAGATTAACTGGTGGTGTCCTGTCGCTATGACTGTTGTTTAGAACTAACACGCTACTAAAACTGCGGTGGAGAACCTGCAAAATCCGAATCATTTAATGCACCAGTATTTATCCGATGAACCAAGTTGGAAACGCTGGAACATTCATTCATTCATTATCTTCCGCTTTGTCCTATATATATAAAAGGGTCGCGGGGGGGTTCCCCATGCCCATCCAGGGGAGAACGTTTCGGGCGCTGGGCAGATACACCCAGGACAGGATGCCAATCTATCTCTGGGCACACACTTACTCACTCACACAGACACGCACGCATACACACTCTATATGGGGCAATTTGGAGAACTCAATTGACTTGATCCATGTTTTTGGACTGTGGGAGGAAACCTACGCAGACACGGGGAGAACATGGAAACTCCACCCAGATGGGGATTCGAACCGGGGCGCTGGGCAGATCCCCCAGTGCTGACAGGGTGCCAATCTATCGCTGGGCTAATACCAGCACAGGGCGCCAATCCGCTGGGCACGCACACACTCACACAGACACACTCTATATGGGGCAATTTGGAGAATCAATTGACTTGATCCATGTTTTTGGACTGTGGGAGGAAACGCGGAGGGACCCACGGGTGCCCCCCATGCCCATCCAGGGGAGAAACGTCTCGGGCGCTGGGCAGATACACCCAGGACAGGGCGCCAATCCATCGCTGCGCACGCACTCACTCACACAGACACACTCTATATGGGGCAATTTGGAGAACTCAATTGACTTGATCCATGTTTTTGGACTGTGGGAGGAAACCGGACAACCCGGAGGAAACCCACGCGGGCACGGGGAGAACATGGAAACTCCACCCAGATGGGGATTCGAACCGGGAATCCCTAGTGCTGAGAGGAGAACGTGCTAACCACTAAGCCACCGTGCCGCCAACGCTGGAACATTCATTCATTCGTTATCTCCCGCTTTATCCTCTATTAGGGTCGCGGGGGGGTTCCCCATGCCCATCCAGGGGAGAACATCTCGAGCGCTGTGCAGATAGACCCAGGACAGGGCGCCAATCCATCGCTGGGCACACACTCACTCACACAGACACTCTATATGGGGCAATTTGGAGAATCATGGATCTCAATTGACTTGAGCCATGTTTTTGGACTGTGGGAGGAAACCGGAGAACCCGGAGGAAACCCACGCGGGCACGGGGAGAACATGGAAACTCCACCCAGATGGCCACCTCAGCACTAGGGATTCCCGGTTCGAATCCCCATCTGGGTGGAGTTTCCATGTTCTCCCCGTGCCCGCGTGGGTTTCCTCCGGGTTCTCCGGTTTCCAAGCCACCGTGCCGCCAACGCTGGAACAACCAACTCCAAATGCTTTTTCATCCTGTTGGGGTTTTATCTCTGCCAGAGCAGCGCCATCCTGTTACATCATCATGACAGCTGTGGTGTAATACTGTGCGCTTGTGATTAAAAGTGAAACGGTGAAATCAGGGTTACGTTCATCATGGTATTTCAGCTGCGGTGGCTTAACTGATTTATATAATGCTGCACAGAATAAATACTTTAAGCTTGAAGGTTATAGTGTTGAATGAGTGTGAAGAGGGCAGTTATTTCTATAGTTATTGTATAGATTGTATAGTTATTGAGGTTTCTAGGTTAAAAAAAAAATATGGTTGAATTTTTTTGCACAAAAGTTGGGGCAAAGAAGAGAATAACAGACAAAACGGGATTAAATAAATGTTTTTTTGCATGATGACATGTCAAGCCTGGTGCAACGGTGGCTTTAGTGTTTTTTAGCATGTTCTCTTTTTTTAATCAGCACTGGGGTTCCATTTTTCGCGGCACTGGGTGGTTTAGTTTAGCCACGTTCTCCTCCCAGTGTCCCGGTCGCGTGGGTTTTCCATGTTCCTCCCCCATGTCTGCGTGGGATTCCTCCGGGTTCTCCGGTTTCCTCCCACAGTCCAAAAACATGGATCAAGTCAATTGAATTCTCCAAATTGCCCCATATAGAGTGTGTCTGTGTGAGTGAGTGGGTGCCCAAAGATGGATTGGCGCCCTGTCCTGGGTCTATCTGCCCAGCGCCCGAGACGTTCTCCCCTGGATGGGCATGGGGAACCCCACCGCGACACTAATAGAGGATAAAGCGGGAGATAATGAATGAATGAATGAATGAATGAGGAACATTTATCCCATTTTCCCACATTTATAACATTCATCACAGTTTTTTTTCCCTTCAACTGAACCCTGTTTTCAACGGCAGACCGTTTACCCAATAATAGTCTTGTTTTTTTCAATGGCCTCTTAACAAGCACCCAAGGACATTGTTTCTAGGCAACATTAGACAGGAACAAATCTGAATCATTTTATGAATGTTGTTTTAAAACTGAAAACAAGCAGAAAAAAAGTCTCTTGGATTAAAATTTCAGAGATTTTAGGTTATAAAGAGTGAGTTTGTTAAATTAAAGGTTTATACTGTAGTTATATGTAGCTGATCGACACACGTTCCCTCAGGTTTCTATATTTCTATATTCTATAGTCTATATGGGATGGGGCGGCACGGTGGCTTAGTGGTCAGCACGTTCTCCTCTCAGCGCTAGGGATTCCCGGTTGGAATCCCCATCTGGGTGGAGTTTCCATGTTCTCCCCGTGTCCGCGTGGGTTTCCTCCGGGTTCTCCGGTTTCCTCCCACAGTCCAAAAACATGGATCAAGTCAATTGAGTTCTCCAAATTGCCCCATATAGTGTGTCTGTGTGAGTGAGTGTGTGCCCAGCGAGAGATTGGCGCCCTGTCCTGGGTGTATCTGCCCAGCGCCCGAACGTTCTCCCCTGGATGGGCATGGGGAACCCCTCGCGACCCTGATATAGGATAAAGCAGAAGATAATGGATGGGTTCTTTTATATAGAACTACAGATTAAACATCTACAGGATCATAAGATTGTTTATGGGGCAGTAAGCCAGTCTTTTTGTGCTGATGGGTTCTGTCACAGTGGAACCTGCCGTGCAGTCTGACCCGTTATTTATAATATTGTATCGTTCTTTTACACATTAATGCCATATAAGCCTTTTTTTTTTTATTTATACACAATATGAGGAACATTTATCACAGGTTTTTTTTTCCTTCAACTGAACCCAAAAACATGGATCATGTTGAGTTCTCCAAATTGCCCCATATATAGTGTGTGTGTGAGTGTGTGTGCCCAGCGATGGATTGGCGCCCTGTCCTGGGTCTATCTGCCCAGCGCCCGAGACGTTCTTCCCTGGATGGACATGGGGAACCCCCCCACGACCCTAATAGAGGATAAAGCGGAGATAATGAATGAATGAATATATGGAATGGTCATGGAAAACTCCCTATCTCAGCAACCCCAATGAAGGATTCTAAACTGCCCCTATAGTGTATGTCTGAGTGTCTGTATGTCTGTGTGTGCTATGGATCGGTACACTTTCTCCCCTGGATGCCCCTGGACGGCCATGGGGGACCCCTGTCTCCCGGGAAAGACGTTGTGATACCCTGGAATTCAAATTGGTGCTATATACAAAGTACTTCATACTATATGTCCTGCAGCTTGTATTATAGAAAGGAAAGGACTGTCTTAATCAAAGCTTCATTTGCTTTTAATTTCCTGGCCTCGGTTGCCCCAACATAGTGACCACTGCTAACATGAACTGGGCCTCATCTTTGAAAAACCTAATGCCGGAGGAAAGAATCGAACCCGTTTCCTTTGGCTCAGCTGATGTACATTCGTAGTCTGAAGCATCAGCATCCCGGCAGTTCATTCGGTAATCCCACTATGTCTTGAGTTTGCTTCCACATTCTGTCCACTGTGACTATGTGGTTGGTGAAGTGGAGATACTAAATCGCCTGCCCTTTTTTGACAGGGTCACTTGTAACCCTTCAGGTCAGGAAATGACCACTTCTACTGTCCAGATCGTAAACTTCTAAACAAACAATACATTAGAAATTGGTTAAAAATACCCAAGGATGTGGTAAACCCTAAAAACATAAACCATATTTGATTATGAAACAGATGTAGGCTGTGGAAGTGGATGGGGGCGATATTGAAGTAGCAGGGTGCACTCTTGTGGACAAACTGTGCAATGACATTTCTTGTAAAGCCAAAACACTTTACTGGAAAAAGAAGTTTAGCTTTGTTTACAGTACACATTCACTGTGACGTCATTACCAAACGCTTCTACTGTATCACCTTTATTTCTGGCCAGGGTTGCATTCATATTTACCCCCGAGATCTTGTTATGATGAAGGTGATGTGGACCACTGAACAAAGTCTCCTCCAGCACAGCACATCCAAAGGGGTCTGGACTCTGTGGTGGACGGTCCATGTGTGAGAATGATGTCTCGTGCTCCCCGAACCACTCTTTCACAATTCAGTTTGTTCTTTGGATCAAAATTCATTCATTATCTTCCACTTTATCCTCTATTAGGGTCACGGTGGGGTTCCCCATGCCCATCCAGGGGAGAACGTCTCGGGCGCTGGGCAGATACACCCAGGATCTATCACTGGGCACACACTCACTCACACAGACACACTCTATATGGGGCAATTTGGAGAATTCAATTGACTTGATCCATGTTTTTGGACTGTGGGAGGAAACCGGAGAACCCGGAGGAAACCCACGCGGACACGGGGAGAACATGGAAACTCCACCCAGATGGGGATTCGAACCGGGAATCCCTAGCGCTGAGAGGAGAACATGCTAACCACTAAGCCACCGTGCCGCCTGGATCAAAATTATTTTGTTAATTATTATTCATTCATTCATTATCTCCCGCTTTATCCTCTATTAGGGTCGCGGTGGGGTTCCCCATGCCCATCCAGGGGAGAACGTCTCGGGCGCTGGGCTGATACACCCAGGACAGGATACCAATCTATCGCTGGGCACACACTTACTCACACAGACACACTCTATATGGGGCAATTTGGAGAACTCAATTGACTTGATCCATGTTTTTGGACTGTGGGAGGAAACCGGAGAACCCGGAGGAAACCCACGCAGACACGGGGAGAACATGGAAACTCCACCCAGATGGGGATTCGAACCGGGAATCCCTAGTGCTGAGAGGAGAACATGCTAACCACTAAGCCACCGTGCCGTGTTAATTATTATATAATTATTATTATTTTGGAATTTTTGATATTTGGTCGACCATCAGGTTGTGAATAACGTATTCTGAATAACGTTGTGTATGTTAAGATACAATTAATAAACCTTAATAAGAAAACTAACTCCACCATTTTTCCTTCTTTTTGATTGACAGGTACAAGCCATTCTTCCCGTTCCAAGTTCAGCCAACACCGGAACCAGATTTCTCAGTGCAGGACGAGCGGCTGGTTGAAGGACGTCTTCGGGTGACGCTGGTGGAATGCAGCAGGTACGCCCAGCTTATACCTAAAAGTGATGCAGAGTGTCTGTGTAAAGCAAAGAAAGCATCACTAACCCCTTAAAGACAACAGAACATACTGTGTACGTCCCCTTTACTCTGTTCTAATGGTCAGGACCCCAATAGTAGCACCACAGAGCAGGTTGCATTTGCTTGCAACATGTTCATTTGTTATGTTTTATAATTTACTACATTTTTCATTTTTTTCCCCACAGCATTAAACAAACTTATCAAACTGAACATCAGATTCTCTTTTATTCATTCATTCATTCATTCATTCATTCATTATCTTCTGCTTTATCCTCTATTAGGGTCGCGGGGGGGTTCCCCATGTCCATCCAGGGGAGAACGTTTCAGGCGCTGGGCAGATAGACCCAGGACAGGGCGCCAATCCATCGCTGGGCACACACTCACTCACACAAACACACTCTATTTGGGGCAATTTGGAGAACTCAATTGACTTGATCCATGTTTTTGGACTGTGGGAGGAAACCGGAGAACCCGGAGGAAATCCACGCAGACACGGGGAGAACATGGAAACTCCACCCAGATGGGGATTCGAACCGGGAATCCCTAGTGCTGAGAGGAGAACATGCTAACCACTAAGCCGCCGTGCCACCACAGTGGCATTCTCTTTTATTTAAGCTTTAAATAATAAACTACGGCGGCACGGTGGTTTAGTGGTTAGCATTTTCTCCCCTCAGAGCTAGGGATTCCCGGTTCGAATCCCCATCTGGGTGGAGTTTCCATGTTCTCCCCGTGTCTGCGTGGGTTTCCTCCGGGTTCTCCGGTTTCCTCCCACAGTCCAAAAACATGGATCAAGTGAATTGAATTCTCAAAAATTGCCCCATATAGAGTGTGTCTGTGTGAGTGAGTGTGTGCCCAGCGATGGATTGGCACCCTGTCCTGGGTGTATCTGCCCAGCGCCCGAGACGTTCTCCCCTGGATGGGCATGGGGAACCCCACCGCGACCCTAATAGAGGATAAAGCGGGAGATAATGAATGAATGAATAATAAACTACCCACCAGATGCTTTACTCAATCAAATTTTTTTTTTTTGTAATTCATTTATTCATTCATTATCTTCCGCTTTATCCTCTATTAGGGTCACGGTGGGGTTCCCCATGCTCATCCAGGGGAGAACGTTTCGGGCGCTGGGCAGATAGACCCAGGACAGGGCGCCAATCTATCGCTGGGCACACACTCACTCACACAAACACACACACAGACACACTCTATATGGGGCAATTTGGAGAACTCAATAGACTTGATTCATGTTTTTGGATTGTGGGAGGAAACCGGAGAACCCGGAGGAAACCCACGCGGACATGGGGAGAACATGGAAACTCCACCCAGATGGGGATTCGAACTGGGAATCCCTAGTGCTGAGAGGAGAACATGCTAAGCACTAAGCCACCGTGCCGCCCGAGTTTAATTATGTAATTATGTTTAATTGTGTATTTAATTATGGAGCTTATTGAATTAATGTGTATTAATATGACTGAAGTGGTTTATGGGATGGATATTAAGGTGGGTAAGGAGTTTGCGTAGTTTAGAAATGTTAGGTCATATATAGATGTTAAGTCAAATTTGTAACAATAGGAAAGGAATCTGCAATGTGTCATCTAGTAACTAGAGGGCAGCAACATCTAACGTTATAAGTATAAGAAGGCAGCTCCTGTATTTTACATGAAAACATAATAATATGAATTTAAACTTCATTACCAGTTTGGACACGACTCATTATTGCTCCATTTTATTCCCCTCCACTTATCATATAGATGGACTTTGTAGTTTTCCAATTACAGACTGTAGTCCATCTGTGTTCTTTGTTGTTGTTAGTCCCCTGTTGGTTCTCTATTCTCTGTTGGTCAGTACGTCACAGAACAGGTATCATTTGGGTGGTGGATTGTTTATTGTCAGTTCTGCAGTGACACTGATGCAGTGAGGGGGTTTTAGTGCAGCAGTGCTGCTGTAGTTTCATTTAAACACCTCAGTGACACTGCTGGGATAGGAATAATGCTCCAACCAAATAATACCTGCTCTGTGGTGCTACTATTAGGGTCCTGACCATTAGAACAGAGTAAAGGGGACGTACACAGTATGTACTGTAGAATACAAACAGATGGACTACAGAATGGAATTGTGGAACTACAAAGTGGAGACGTGTCGAAACGTTTGACTATACGTTCTATATGTGTTGTGTTTTTGTTTGTCCTGTTATTGTGGTGAATTCCGTCTGATGCTGAACTGATCTTCATTCTGTTTCTTTCTCGTCAGGTTGTTTATTTTGGGCTCATACGACCGAGAGACGTTTGTTCACTGCACTATTGAGCTCAGCAGCCATGAGTGGAGAGAAAAGCCTCGCAGCTCAATCAAAAGGGTATGCAGTTTGTTCTTTCTTTTTTTTTTTTTTTTTTTTTACATTTTTTTTTTTAAACCTGTGTATAATTGTATTGTTCAGAGAACACGGTGTTCCAGGCTCTAAGCATTCACGACTCAAGAACCTTTTTAGTGAAGATTAAAATGTCATTATATGATATTTGGGCACGGTGGCTTAGTGGTTAGCACGTTCTCCTCTCAGCTCTAGGGATTCCAGATTCGAATCCCCATCTGGGTGGAGTTTCCATGTTCTCCCCGTGTCCACGTGGGTTTCCTCCGGGTTCTTCGGTTTCCTCCCACAGTCCAAAAACATGGATCAAGGTCAATTGAATTCTCCAAATTGCCCCATAGAGTGTGTGTGAGTGAGTGTGTGCCCAGCAATAGATTGGCGCCCTGTCCTGGGTGTATCTGCCCAGCGCCCGAAATGTTCTCCCCTGGATGGGTATGGGGACCCCCCCTGCGCGACCCTAATAGAGGATAAAGTAAAAGATAATGGATGGATGGATATTTGGTATAATATATGGTTTGCATGACGACTTTGTTGAAACTGAAGCAGGTCACGTTTTACTCAGTGCGTGATTGGATCATCCTTTGGTTTTGAAACATGAAGATCTTTGTTTGGTATGTTCTCCAGGCTGTCTTTGCTTTTCTGTCCTTATGTTCACTTACAATGTCTTAATGGGAGAGACCAATTGCCCTTTTAGGGTCCGTGTCTAGATGCTCATTGCTACCTTACACCCCACCATCAGTCTATTTTCGTAGTTACAGATACACCCAGGAGAGGGCGCCAATCTACTGCTGGGAAAGCACTCACTCACATGGACTACCCCGTGTTGGGGCAATTTAGATTGGGACAATTTAGAGCAAGCCAATTTACCTTGAATCGATGTTTCCGGACTGAGGGAGGAAAACGGAGATCATGAAAGCTCCACCCAGATCAGGATTCGACCCTGGATCCCCAGCGCTGAGAGGCGTGTGTGCTAACCACTACACCATTGTACAATAATCATCAATAATGCTGCGCTTTGCCACTGATTTTTCTCTGTTTGACATTTTTAGCCAAAAGAGCAGCACAGAACCTTTACTAATTACAGTAATTTAAAGGAATTAACATTTTCCCTCACTGCTTTGCATTTGCTTTCGCCTCTCCTACTGTCTTTTAACAACTACGTCTTTGATGATTCAAATGTCATCTGTAATGACTCTGTGTTAGGACATTATGTGCGTTGCTGTGCAGGAGCAAAAGTGTTCGTTATTAATCATCGTTGATTGATTTTGACCTTCCGCTGTCTTTGTGTTCACGCTGTTTGTATACACAGAAGTGTGAAGTAGGCAATAAGCTACTTATTCAGCCTTCACTACTGTACAGCTCATTGATTTGGGCTACAAGGCACTATGGGGCAGCATGGTGGGAAGGCGTGGTGGGGCGGCGTGTTGGGGCGGTGTGGTGGGGCGGCGTGATGGGGCGGCGTGTTGTAGTGGCGTGATGGGGCGGCGTGGTGGGGCGGCGTGTTGTGGCGGCGTGATGGGGCGGCATGTGGTGGGGCGGCGTGTTGTGACGGCGTGATGGGGCGGCATGTGGTGGGGCGGTGTGGTGGTGGGGCGGCGTGATGGGGCGGCATGTGGTGGGGCGGCGTGTTGTGACGGCGTGATGGGGCGGCATGTGGTGGGGCGGTGTGGTGGTGGGGCGGCGTGTTGTGGCGGCGTGATGGGGCGGCATGTGGTGGGGCGGCGTGTTGTGGTGGGGTGGCGTGGTGGGGCGGCGTGGTGGGGCGGCGTGTTGTGGTGGGGCGGCGTGTGGTGTGGTGGTGGGGCGGCGTGTTGTGGTGGCGTGGTGGGGCGGCGTGGTGGGGCGGCGTGATGGGGCGGCATGTGATGGGGCGGCATGTGGTGGGGTGATGGGGCGGCATGTGGTGGGGTGGTGTGGTGGGGTGATGGGGCGGCATGTGGTGGGGCGGTGTGGTGGCGTGATGGGGCGGCATGTGGTGGGGCGGTGTGGTGGGGTGATGGGGCGGTGTGGTGGCGTGATGGGGCGGCATGTGGTGGGGCGGTGTGGTGGCGTGATGGGGCGGCATGTGGTGGGGCGGTGTGGTGGCGTGATGGGGCGGTGTGGTGGTGTGGTGGGGCGGCGTGTTGTGGTGGGGCGGCGTGTTGTGGTGGCGTGGTGGGGCGGCGTGATGGGGCGGCATGTGGTGGGGCGGTGTGGTGGGGTGATGGGGCGGCATGTGGTGGGGTGATGGGGCGGCATGTGGTGGGGCGGTGTGGTGGGGTGAAGGGGCGGCATGTGGTGGGGCGGTGTGGTGGGGTGATGGGGTGGCATGTGGTGGGGCGGTGTGGTGGCGTGATGGGGTGGCATGTGGTGGGGCGGTGTGGTGGGGTGAAGGGGCGGCATGTGGTGGGGCGGTGTGGTGGGGTGAAGGGGCGGCATGTGGTGGGGCGGTGTGGTGGGGTGATGGGGTGGCATGTGGTGGGGCGGTGTGGTGGCGTGATGGGGTGGCATGTGGTGGGGCGGTGTGGTGGGGTGAAGGGGCGGCATGTGGTGGGGCGGTGTGGTGGGGTGAAGGGGCGGCATGTGGTGGGGCGGTGTGGGTGGGGTGAAGGGGCGGCATGTGGTGGGGCGGTGTGGTGGGGTGAAGGGGCGGCATGTGGTGGGGCGGTGTGGTGGGGTGATGGGGCGGTATGTGGTGGGGCGGCGTGGTGGGGCGGCGTGATGGGGCGGCATGTGGTGGGGCGGCGTGATGGGGCGGCGTGTTGTGGCGGCGTGATGGGGCGGCGTGATGGGGCGACGTGTTGTGGTGGTGTGATGGGGCGGCATGTGGTGGGGCGGCATGTGGTGGGGCGGTGTGGTGGTGGGGCGGCGTGTTGTGGTGGGGTGGCGTGGTGGGGCGGCGTGTTGTGGTGGGGTGGCGTGGTGGGGCGGCGTGTTGTGGGGCGGCGTGATGGGGCGGCGTGATGGGGCGGCATGTGGTGGGGCGGTGTGGTGGGGTGATGGGGCGGCATGTGGTGTGGTGGCGTGATGGGGCGGCATGTGGTGGGGCGGTGTGGTGGGGTGATGGGGCGGCATGTGGTGTGGTGGCGTGATGGGGCGGCATGTGGTGGGGCGGTGTGGTGGGGTGATGGGGCGGCATGTGGTGTGGTGGCGTGATGGGGCGGCATGTGGTGGGGCGGTGTGGTGGTGTGGTGGGGCGGCGTGTTGTGGTGTATGTGTGTGTGTATGTGTGTGTATATGTATGTGTATATATACAGTATGTGTCTGTGTGTGTGAGTGTGTGTATGTATATGTGTGAATGTATGTATGTATATATATATATGTGTGTGTGTGTATATGTATGTGTATGTATACAGTGTGTGTGTGTGTGTGTGTGTGTGTGTGTGTGTGTGTGTGTGTGTGTGTGTTTTCACTGCAGGGATGGGTTAAATGTGGAGGACAAAGTCTTCTGTGTGTAAAAAGAACAGTATGGAACATGAAACACTTTAAACTTCTGTCCACTAAGGGGCAGCAATGTCAATGAAATGTTCTGGAATAACCCTCTATGACGTCATAAGTGACGGAATATGTGCCATTTGTAATAATTGATCCATAATGTACATGATCATTTTACATTCTGATGAGTATTGATCCTGAGGGAAATAAAAAAGCAGGTCGGTGAAGAATTAAATAATTACTGGAACATAGCAACCGAACAAACAGACATTACGACTCGTGGCTTAATTAAAGCCACATCAATGCGCTGTGTGTACACAGGACTGAACGCATGTGTGTGCAGTTCCAAACACCGGGAAAGTAATAAGGAGGACAATGAGCCTGTGAAATGAACGGCCTTTCAGCAGGTGTGAGAGATGTATGAATGACATCACTGTACGCGCTCTGAGCGGCTTATCACAACACATTAATAATTAGATTGCTTGATATTTGATGTTGATGCTCATATGTGAGGATGTGGGACCTCAGCAGGATTATACAGGTTTCCTGTGAACACACATTCATATAAGATTGTTATGAGGCGTGTGTTCCTGTTAATTCCTCTCGCTTCAGTCCGTCAAGCTCGGCGTGTTTCTCGTGAGCCGTAATTCCTAAAAAGAAATGATTATATTTGCTTATTGACAAACTAAATGATGTACTATTTAAGTGCAGATGTGGTAGAAGGGTGGGGAGGTAGTGTGTCTAGTCTAATCTAGAACCAATGATTCTATGGGAACAGAATAAAACCTTCAGTTCTGAATCAGAAATCTGTCTTTATATTCCATTTAATACCTTAAAGAACATTTTAAAGCAATTACACACACACACACACACATATATATATATATATATTTTTTTTTATTAATTATTTTTAAAAATATTATTATTATTATTATTTACAACATATATGTACAATTTACGGACGGCATGGTGGATTAGTGGTTAGCATGTTCTCCTCTCAGCACTAGGGATTCCCGGTTCGAATCCTCATCTGGGTGAAGTTTCCATGTTCTCCCCGTGTCCGCGTGGGTTTCCTCCGGGTTCTCAGGTTTCCTCCCACAGTCCAAAAACATGGATCAAGTCAATTGAATTCTCAAAATTGCCCCATATAGTGTGTGTCTGTGTGAGTGAGTGTGTGCCCAGAGATAGATTGGCGCCCTGTCCTGGGTGTATCTGCCCAGCGCCCGAAACGTTCTCCCCTGGATGGGCATGGGGAACCCCACCGCGACCCTAATAGAGGATGAAGCGGGAGATAATGAATGAATTAATATATTATTATTTGCAACATCCATATATATACCACGTTCTCCCCTGGACGACCACCCCCCAATCGACTGAATTTACAAAAATATACAATGTGTGTGAGGTACGTCTGCCTCACAGCGCTGGGGATCCAGGTTCGAATCCTGATCTGGGTGTAGTCTCTACTTTCTCTGGTTTCCTTCCACAGTCCAAAAACAGGGATCTAAATTGCCCTTATATAGTGTGTGTGTGTGAGTGAGTGTGTGCCATGTCCTGAGTGTATCTCCTCATATCCCCAGCAAAGGATTAAGGGGAAGATAATGACATGACAGTAGAATTAAATGTAATGCAGAACATGCCGGCGTCTTTATGTATGAAAGCTGCAAAGCTCTAATTTGATATGCAGGATCTTTGCGCTTACATGTCAGGGTTGTGACCTCATGATGATCATTAGCATCCATTCTGACTGCACACAGTTAACCTTAACGAAACAGGACACCCAGCGTCTGTGGATCTGTACGGGAGGTGTGTTTGAGCTTGTGGTGTTTATGAATTGGTCGCTCTAAAGCTCTCGGTGTTGCTGTTCTCTGTATTGATTCTTGTTTTTCTTCTCTTTACCACTTACTTAACAGCTGGCTCGGTGCATGACACAATGCCTCATGGGGCACATTACTCCCGTTCTCTGCTTTTGATACATATTATACAAAGACAATGGGATATTACATTAAATACATTCGCCACATTCATCATCATCTAAATACATGTCATGCACCGGTGTTCAACCCCCTGAGATGGATGGACAGGCAGACAGTGGGCAGAAAGACGGATGACGGGTTGAGGGCAGATGGGTGAATTGAGAGAAATAGTCAGGCTAATGGGCGGACAGACAGACAGACAGACGGGTGAATGGAGAGACAAGCAATCGGACGGACGGACGGACAGAAAGCTAGACGTGGGGAGATGGACAGATTGGACAGGGGAACAGGGCAGATGGGTGGATCGTTTAAGTGAACAGGCAGGCAGTTGGGCGGACAAATGGACAGTTACATTTGCAACAAATTCCATCCATCCATCCATTATCTTCCGGGATGGGGGGGGGGTGGGGGGCGTTTCGGGCGCTGGGCAGATACACCCAGGACAGGGCGCCAATCTATCGCTGGGCACACGCTCACTCACACAAATACACTCTATATGGGGCAATTTGGAGAATTCAATTGACCTTGATCCATCTTTTTGGACTGTGGGAGGAAACCCACATGGACACGGTGAGAACATGGATGCTCCACCTAGATTGGGATTCGAACCGGGAATCTCTAGTGCTGAGAGGAGAACGTGCTAACCACTAAGCCACCGTGCCGTCCTCATCTTGGACAGTAATTCACTATTAGGTCATGGTGGGGGTTCTCCATGCCCATCCAGGGGAGAACGTTTCGGGCGCTGGGCAGATACACCCAGGACAGGGCGCCAATCGATCGCTGGGCACACACTTACTCACACAGACACACTCTATATGGGGCAATTTGGAGAACTCAATTGACTTGATCCATGTTTTTGGACTGTGGGAGGAAACCGGAGAACCCGGAGGAAACCCACGCAGACACGGGGAGAACATGGAAACTCCACCCAGATGGGGATTCGAACTGGGAATCCCTAGAGCTGAGAGGAGAACATGCTAACCACTAAGCCACCGTGCCGCCCTATATGGGGCAATTTGGAGAATTCAATTGACTTGATCCATGTTTTTGGACTGTGGGAGGAAACCGGAGAACCCGGAGGAAACCCACGCGGACACGGGGAGAACATGGAAACTCCACCCAGATGGGGATTCGAACCGGGAATCCCTAGCGCCGAGAGGTGAACATGCTAACCACGAAGCCCCGGTGCCGCCCTTGCAACAAATTGCTTTGCATAATGTCATCGTTTCTATTCGGTGTTTTAGTTTAAAACAATAAAAAACCAACTAAACCTTGGAAGGTTCTTTATTTTAATAAAACCATCGAACATCCTTCCCATGAAGACAACACACCATTGTGTCTGAGGTTTTGTTCTGTATTTGCTCTGTAGCTGTTGATGCTTGTAAGCCTGTTAAAGCTCTGTAACCGGGTTTGGAAGCGTGTAGCAGGCTGTGTTTTAAGCTGATTGGTGTTTATGAGCACTTCCACAGACAGGCAGCTGGTCTCTCTCTGCCCCCATATTGTTTGATCCAGGCTGAAGTGGGCTGAGACTAAATCTCATTTTTATGCACTTTATTGCTTTTTCTGTGAGAGGCGGCAGGGGGCTACGGCTCGCTTCTTGGGCAGAAACAAAGATGGCTAAGCAAATCGAGGGATGGACAGTGGCAGGAGGCAGCTGGCACTCTGATCTGGAGGGTGGGATTGCAAGAACGAGCGACTGACTGACCGGGGTGCCTGCATTTTGTTCAAGAAAAAAGGGTTATACATAAAGCATATCATTTCAGACCCTGTTGTTGTTGTTGTTGTTGTTATTGGTGTATTTCTGTGTTTTTGCCGAACATTTTAATCTGATTTGTGGCCCATGAATTATTCATAGCGTATAAAGTCAAATAAATCTGATGTTCCCATGAAGAAACAAAATACGGTATACACGGAATTGTGTATCTGCACTAGGGCAGCACAGTGGCATAGTGGTCAGCACGTCCACCTCTCAGCGCTGGGGACCCAGGTTCAAATCCTGATCTGGTTGGAGATCATGTTCTCCCCATTTTTTGGCTTTTCTCTCGGTTCTCCGGCTCCTACAGTCCAAAAACATGGTTTCAAAGTAAATTGGTTGCTCTAAATTGCCCCTATATATACAGTGACTGTGTGCCCAGTGATGGATTGGCGCCCTGTACGGGGTGTATTTGCCCAGCGCCCGAAACATTTTCCCCTGGATGGGCATGGAGAACCCCCACCATGACCCAATAGTGAATTACTGTCCAAGATGAGGGCGGCACGGTGGCTTAGTGGTTAGCATGTTCTCCTCTCAGCACTAGGGATTCCCGGTTCGAATCCCAATCTGGGTGGAGTTTCCATGTTCGCCCCGTGTCCACGTGGGTTTCCTCCCACAGTCCAAAAACATGGATCAAGTCAATTGAGTTCTCCAAATTGCCCCATATAGAATGTGGATGAGTGAGTGAGTCTGTGGTCAGAGATAGATTGGCGCCCTGTCCTGGGTGTATCTGCCCAGCGCCCGAAACGTTCTCCCCTGGATGGGCATGGAGAACCCCCACCATGACCTAATAGTGAATTACTGTCCAAGATGAGGACGGCACGGTGGCTTAGTGGTTAGCACGTTCTCCTCTCAGCACTAGGGATTCCCGGTTCGAATGCCAATCTGGGTGGAGTTTCCATGTTCTCCAATGTCTGTGGGTTTCCCTCCCACAGGCCAAAAAACATGGATTTCAATGAGTTCCTCCAAATTCGCCCCCATATAGTGTGTATGAGTGAGTGGATGGGCATGGGGAACCCCCCCGCGACCCTAATCGTAGGATAAAGCGGAAGATAATGGATGGATGGATGGATGGATGTCGAAGATGATGAGATGAGTGATGGGATGCTTTGTGTACAGATGTATGCAAACTTTTGGGATGAGTGCAGAAGTTCTGAAGATGGGTTGAGTTTTTAACGCTTATTGCTTTCCCGTGTTGCAATTATAAGGAAATGTCAGCTGTTAATGATGGCTCTCTGTTGCTGAAACACTTCAGTCATCCCTTTTTCGTCTTTCGCCGGCTGTGAAGGTTTTAAACCTGATGTTAAGTGTCTGGAAAATAGGCAAACAAAATGTCAGTGTGATAAGGAGCTGGAGCCTCCTCCACCAGTCCTCCTCGCAAAACTTAAAGTGCTTTAGAGGTCTGATAGCCTTTTTTTTTTTTCCCCCCCACCTACACCAATCTGTGCTCCTTTTTTCCCGCTCTTTCTTCATCGTTTGCCTCACCGTCCGTATGCAAATGAGCTCTCAGCTCTGTTACCTCCAAGCAACAATGAGGCAGCTAAAAGCGATCCGGCCACTAAAGGAGCACTCCAGCCGATCGGTATAGATGAGAGGGGATCTTTTTTTTTTTTTTGTCCCGTCTCCATAACGACCCCTCTTTTGGTGCAACGCTTTGTTGAAGAGTTCTCCTCTCACAGAGCTTATGCCAACATAAAAATTCTAATTTGCGGATGATGAGAACAAGCCGACCGCAGTCCTGCCTTTCAGATGGATTTGACCTAAAGCTTTCCTTCAGGTTAACAATCCTAATGCACAACTGAAAAACCAGAGACGCTCTTAATAAGGAGGTTTATTGATGAGGAATAAAAGAATTGACTGCTTTAATTTACATGCAGTTCATCTATTCAACAGATTAATTGTTTCTCCACTTACCACATAGATGGACTTTGTAGTTCTACATTCCATTCTGTGGTCCATCTGTTTCTCTACATACTTTTTGTCCCCTGTAATCTGTTTTCTGATGATCAGGACCCCCACAGAGCAGGTATTATTAGGGTGGTGGATGATGGTAGGAGTGGATCAGATGGTAGGAGTGTATGTTCTGATTGGTGTACTGCTCACTGTCCAGCAGCACTGCTGTGTCTGAGCCACTCGGACCAGCACAACAAGCTCTAACACATCTGCACCACCGTGTCAGTGTGTGTGTGTGTGTGTATATATATATTTCATTCATTCATTCAGTCACGGGGGGTTCCCAATGCCCATCCAGGGGAGAACGTTTCGGGCGCTGGGCAGATACACCCAGGACAGGGTGCCAATCCATCGCTGGGCACATACTCACTCACACAGACACACTATATGGGGCAATTTGGAGAACTCAATTGACTTGATCCATGTTTTTGGACTGTGGGAGGAAACCGGAGAACCCGGAGGAAACCCACGCAGACATGGGGAGAACATGGAAACTCCACCCAGATGGGGATTCGAACTTGGATTCGGGAATCTCTAGCGCTGAGAGGCGAACGTGCTAACCACTTATTTATATATATATATATATACACACACACACTTTTTTTTTATTATTATATTTTACAAGCTGTCTGTGACCCGCCCAGACAATGTCAACAACCCACTTTTGGGTCGTGATCCAGCAGTTGGGAATTGCTGATTTATGAAAAAACAGAACTGAGGAGTTGTACCTAATAAAATGGCCAGTGAGTGTAAGTTATAACCAACAGTAATCACAACAGAATCGAAATGGTGCTTTGAAACTGATAATCTTTCGTTATACGCTTCCACAGTTGTGGGTTCCATGCTGGATGACGTGTTTTCATAATTGATCTTTTTATGGAGGGGTTCTATAATTGGCACGGACTGCAGGGGGAACAAGAGGGGATGATCAGATTAAATACGGGAATAGAAAGGGCAGCGATGACATCAAGTAACCTGCCACGTCCAAGCAGACAGACACCTCGAATGAAGTTTATTGAATTGCACGAACTTCTCTTGTTAACGCTTGACTGAATCCCCAAGCTGTCGCAGCTGCGGGGTTCCTGCCATTGTGGAAGATGAAATTCAGAGCGGATTAAATATCGGCAGTCCATTAAATATTCAAAATATTTTGGCTACCTTTAGAATCTTTTTGCAACTTTATTATAATAAAGCAATGGGTT
>JAFMOC010000677.1:0-42500 GCA_019802505.1 Corydoras sp. C115 | reverse complement strand
GTTTATACGGGAACGTAAGTGTCTGAAAGTGTGTCCTGTTGTTGTTTTACGTTTTTAATGTTCTGAACATTTTAAAAATTAAAAATGGTAGATGCTGCAGAGATTTTCACCCTCATTGGGTTTTGACTGAGCCAGAGGGAGTATTATTCTGCAGTACTGTTGATCATTACAGGAGGCTTGTGGTTATGGAAACAGACTTGTGACATGAAGGTCCCCGGTTCGATTCCTGGTTCCAGCATGTACTATGGCTCAAGAACCTGTGGGCAAGTTACTTAACCCCAATTGCTTTCTAGGCTCCATATACAAAGCTGCCCATCGTACATATACATATATTATATAATATATATATATATATATATATATATATATATATATATATATATATATATATATATATATATATATATATATACGGTTATGTACGGTTTTGGGGAGAACATTTCGGGCGCTGGGCAGATACACCCAGGACAGGGCGCCAATCTATCGCTGGGCACACACTCACTCACACACACATACACACTCTATATGGGGCAATTTGGAGAATTCACTTCACCTTGATCCATGTTTTGGGACTGTTGGAGGAAACCGGAGATCCCGGAGGAAACCCACGCGGACACGGGGGGAACATGGAAACTCCACCCAGATGGGGATTCGAACCGGGAATCCCTAGCGCTGAGAGGCGAATGTGCTAACCACTAAGCCACCACTAAGCCTGTCACACACATTATATGAGGCATTATATTTAGAGCATCAAACTCACCTTAAATCCATGTTTTTTGGACTTTGGGAGGAAACCAGAGAACCTGTAGAAAACCCACATGGACACTCCATCCAGATGAGGAATCGAACCTGGATCCCCATTGCTGAGAGGCAAAGATTCTAACCAGTCTGCCACTTTGCTGCCTGTTTCTGAACTCACTTAATTTTATTAGATTTACTTTGATTTTGGTGTAATTTCGAATGTGATGGAGCAGTGATGGCTGTTTATCACTAATCCTGACACTCTAAAGACATTCAGGTGATATTATTGACGTGAGTTAAGAACCATGAAGGTACTTTATGATATGGCTGATTGCTTTTCTTTCTGTTTTTTTTTTTTTTTTTTTTTTTTTTGTAAACCCCAGTTATGTCTCGATTTGTCCATGTGGATATGACTGCACTCAAATGGACAGCCATGGATAAATTGAAATGTGCCCTGACTTTCTGACTGCATTTTGACTTTGATCCAAGATTTGTATTTGATCAAAGCTTTTGTCCGAACGTAACAACCGCTTTATGAACATCATCAGGCTTTCATGTTTCATGTGTAATCTCAAAACAAAGAGAACATATATATATATATAGAGTCCACTATTGTATGTTTTTTCGATGATCAGGACCCCCACTGTGAAGGTATTAGGGTGGTGGATGATTCTCAGTACTGCAGTGATACTGACATAGTGGTGATGGTGTGAGAGTGTGTGAAGATGGTGCGAGTGGATCAATCAAAAGTACACCAATCAAAACATACAGGTGTCTGATTCACTCGTACCCCCATCCACCACCCTAATGATACCTGCTCTGTGGGGGTCCTGATCACCAGAGAACAGAGGAAAGGGGACGAACAAAGTATGTAGAGAAATAGATGGACTACAGAATGGAATAAAGAACTACAAAGTCCATCTATGTAGTAGGT
Organism: Corydoras sp. C115; assembly: GCA_019802505.1. NCBI lineage: Eukaryota > Metazoa > Chordata > Actinopteri > Siluriformes > Callichthyidae > Corydoras > Corydoras sp. C115. The sequence continues at coordinate 40,825 of JAFMOC010000677.1, read as the reverse complement.
GAAGAAATAATGAGCTGTACTATGGACGATGAGTGGGTGTTGTGATTCTATGTCCAGCAGCACTGCTGTGTCCGATCAACATCACCATTATTTGTTTGTCATTGAAAGCATTAACATTTTTTTTACCCTTTTATCTGTGAAAATGTTTCGGTAAATGAACCTGCATGTTATTACAAATGTCTTTAGCATTTTTTGGAAATGGGTTTGGATACTGAGCCTGATTATAAGGTTGTTTCATAGTTAGCGGGGATTAATAACTAATTCCATTTCAGGTTGAATGTATTGGATATTTGTTATTATAGAAGAATTTCCTCTGTTAGTTTGGCTTGACAGCGATGGATTGGCGCCCTGTCCTGGGTGTATCTGCCCAGTGCCCGAAACGTTCTCCCCTGGATGGGCATGGGGAACCCCACCGCGACCCTACTAGAGGATAAAGCGGGAGATAATGAATGAATGAATGAATGAATGAATGAGTTTGGCTTGATGTTTTAACTGTTAAGTGTTCTTCGTGGTTCTGATCCGGATTCATGCATTGAATTAGCTTGTTTTATAAAGCACTATTTCAGGCTTTTTGGGGTTCTGCATCTGTTGCATTCCAAGAGCCCTTAGGCTCAGGAAGGTTCTTTTCGACATTTATCTGGCCATTCTTTGCGCCTGCTTGCCAGCATGCATAGATCGCCTGGCTCTTCATTCCTGTTTAACTCAATCAGTGCCCTTCTCAAGATTATAACAAATGACAGCGACAAAATTACAGTCATCCATCTCTGAGCAGGAAGCAGCAGAAACCCTCTCACCAAAGTGAGAAACTGTCACGAACAGACCGCGATCAAAGGCTGACAGAAATATTAAAGCTTTCTGCTCTCATTAAAAGGCGCCACATTTAATTTGCTGAATATTTCAACACATTCCAAAGCATTAGTTTTTCTTAGTTGTCAATTGTTAAATTCATCCAATAAAATTCCACAAGGGCGGCACGGTGGCTTAGTGGTTAGCACGTTCGCCTCTCAGCGCTAGGGATTCCAGGTTCGAATCCCCAACTGGGTGGAGTTTCCATGTTCTCCCCGTGTCCTCGTGGGTTTCCTCCGGGTTCTCCGGTTTCCTCCCACAGTACAAAAACATGGATCAAGTCAATTGAGTTCTCCAAATTGCCCCATATAGAGTGTGTCTGTGTGAGTGAGTGTGTGCCCAGCGATAGATTGGCGCCCTGTCCTGGGTCTATCTGCCCAGCGCCCGAAACGTTCTCCCCTGGATGGGCATGGGGAACCCCACCGCGACCCTAATAGAGAATAAAGTGGAAGATAATGAATGAATGAATGAATGAAAATTCCACCAATGTTTTTTAACTACCTGTTAATGTGGACCTCCAGCGATCTACAGCAGGTGCATCATGGACAGCTGGTATTACACACCTCCCTCCTTCAGCTCTCGTCTTCATTGTCTTTTTGCCATGATATCCTTACATTCTGGTGGAAAGAGTGGTTTAATGCTGAGTGACAAACGCCGTTAAGCCTCCAAAGTCTGGATCCACCCCCTCTAATTATAATACACCACAAGTTGAAACAAAAGGCCTGTCCTCCCGCTTAGGAATCTCTAAACACTGTGCTGTCATGTAGGTGTTTGGCCCTGTCTGAAAACAAAGAGTCCTGAGTGGCAGGCAGAAACCCTCTGTTATCCGTTCAACTTTTATTATACCTTTTTAAAAATAATAATAATAAATTTCACTTTTTGAGGTTTAATGTTGGTTTGGTCGAATCCGTGTGCACCGTTCATACTAATGTTGGTATTTATTGTTTTAACACATTTTTTTAATTTAATTTCATTTAATTTTTTCAGACTGAGGTCATCAAGGGCCCTAATGGCAGTGTGGGGATGACCTTCCGTCACGTCCCGGCCTCCGAAGGCGATGTCGTGCATGTGAGCATTGAGACGGTCACCCCCAACTCACCCGCTGCCCAGGCCGACCTGCAGAAGGGAGATCGCTTAATTTCTATTGGAGGTTGGTGCTTTAAAAATTTTAAATATAAAATTTTGCAGGACTGTGTCAAAAAATAGGCTTAATGATGATGATCATTAATAATACATGACCTTGTATATGTATATGTATGATATTAAGTGGAGATATATTGCAGCTGATCACCTTTCTCTGTTTACATACAGTATGTTTTACACAGAATTGTGAAAGACTGGACAGAAATAAATATGATTTTATACAGGATGGGTATTTATCCCATAAAATGCAACTAATGCAGTATATAATGCAGTATATTTCCTAACGGACCAACAGAAGTGATATTTGTAATATTACCACTAGATATTTTATTGAATGCTGTTCTAACTGAGTTAATAGCCAATAAAATGAACATATTTTTAAAACATGACCATCATTTCCAAACACTTTTGAATGGTACGGTGCATTATTAATGAGCATGCATAATTTATATTTAATATAATTTTAGAAGGCGCTTTGTCTAAAGCATTTCTTCTCTATTATTAGTTGCAGTTAATGTTCTCTTTCTATGTTTGTGCAGGAGTTAAAGTAACATCCTCTGTCCAAGTACCGAAGCTGCTGAAACAAGCTGGAGAACGAGTGGTTGTCCTCTATGAGCGGCCGGTCAGACACCAGGTGTCTGCCGTTAGCTTGGTGTCCCTGCAGGATACTTTAGGTCCCATAGACGAGCCCATGTATCCTATGGCTGGGGGGTATGAGGAGGATCCAGCCCACATCACCACTATGGATGTGAATGATGGGAAAGATAATGACTCAGAGTTCGAGGAACTTCTTGTGGAACAAAAGTCAGCTGTAGCTCCAGTTAGTGATGAGATTAAACAGGAGTCCTTACTGTCTGTAAACCAAAGTCCCAAAAAGACTGTGGCCAACCTGGCCTCCAAGCCACTGGGTACCATCTCCCCGATCCTTAATCGCAAGCTTAACTTGTCTGGCCTTCAATCTCCCCTTAAACCCCAGACTAAAGACTCACCAAAACCCTCACCTCATAGGACCATTGAATCAACCGACACTCTGCAGCGGCCGTCTATGCCCCCTCCTCCTCCCCCGATACGTCCCCCGGTGCCACCCAGGCCTCATATCAAAGTGACGGCGACGTCCTCTGAATCGCAAAATGTACCAGAATGCAGTGAGCCTGGAGTAGAGAAGACACCAGAACGAGCTCCCTCGGTTACGAGCATCAGTGACAAAGCTGCTTCTGAGAAAAGTCCCACAAAAGCCCCCGAGCCAAAGCCGGCGAACAAAGCGACGGACTCTACAGACGAACTTCCCACCACATTCATCACCAACAAGCAAGATTTAACCAAAGACAGGATCATGGAGAAGGACAGTATGGAGGAGCAGGGTCTCTGGGAGTCGTCTGAGGTCATCTTCCGGAACAGATACGCCCAATGGAATAAGTCCTCTGTTGTCTTTGACGTGGAAAGCACCCATAAATACCTTAACATAGCCCTCTGGTGTAAGGATCCTTTTAAGTTAGGTAGTCTTTTGTGTCTAGGGCATGCTAGTCTGCTTTTGGAGCATGTAGCTCTTGAGTGCTTGTGTATATCATCTGCGGAATACCAGAGCACCTTCCGTTTGGGGGCCCCGGAACCCCGGGCGAGTGTCAGCCGCACTGCGCTCCGTAGTCTGAGCACGCATAAGGGCTTCAATGAGAAGTTATGCTATGGAGATGTAACCCTCAACTTCACTTACCTGGGGGAGGGCGATTCGGACCTGTCTAGTGGCCTCACGGAGCGAGAGGGAAGCTTGCAGGAGGAAGAGTTTAAAGAACGTGAGCGAGAAAAAGAGCACATACCAGCAGTGAGCCGGGACGATCTGAGTTACGGTGCCATGCAGCTCAGCGAGGTACGACACAACTTCCAAGACACACAGTTCCAGAACCCCACCTGGTGTGACTATTGCAAAAAGAAGGTTTGGACCAAGGCGGCCTCGCAGTGTATCGTCTGTGCCTACGTCTGCCACAAGAAGTGCCAGGAGAAGTGTCTCACCGAGTACCCTTCTTGTTTTTCCATTGCGGACAGAAGGAACACTGACCCCGACCCCAAGTCGACGATCAACCGAGCGACCAGCGGCCTCACGCGGCACATCCTCAACACCAGCTCCCGTCTGCTCAATCTGAGGCAGGTTCCCAAAGCCAGAATGGCTGAACAGATCTCCGAGGCGGGGCCTGGAGCGGCCGAGCCGTCGCCCAAACACACGCCAAACACTTCGGACAATGAAAGCAGCGACACTGAGACCTACACCACCGGGGCAAGTCCCTTGAAACAGCCGTCAGGAAGTGGGGGTACGAAACTGGCCCGCAAAGAGGGAGGGCTGGACGACAGTGTTTTTATCGCGGTCAAGGAAATCGGTCGAGATCTGTATCGCGGCCTCCCAACAGATGAGCGCTCACAGAAACTGGAACTCATGCTTGATAAACTCCAGCAGGAGATCGACCAGGAGCTGGAACATAACAATTCTTTACTGGCCGAGGAACGAGACGCGACCGATCCCCGCCGCAAAACTGCAATTGCCTCGGCTCTGGCCAAGTCAGGGGAACGGCTCCAAGCGCTGACGCTCCTTATGATTCACTATCGAGCTGGTATCGAGGACCTCGAGTCCTTGGAGAGCACGTCACCGTCAGAACAGCACGGCTTTCCCAAGTCCAAAATCGGTGGCCTGGAGGAGGACCTGATGAGTGCGGAGGTATATGACAGTGATGTCTGCAGCCCAGTGGAGATGCAGATGTTGGATGACATTAGTGAGGAACAGCTTTGTGTGGAAGCGTTACCGCGTTAGAAAACTGGAAGGGAAGTATGGGGTTGTGGTTTTATTGGAGGGTCTGTAGGGGACTGTCTGTGACGGGGACTGCAATCGTGTATTAATGTGTTTGAAGTCGTTTTACAATATACCCAGTGCTCTCTTGTGTTTGGGGGGAACCGTTTGGTCTCCATTTCCTCCTCTAAATTTGATTTGTTCTGTCTAAAAAGAAATCTGTGCTGGCCCTAAAATCGATCCCAACCCTAAAATTCCAGTCTTTGGGACAGTGTTGAAGCTGTACTAATCTATCAAATTGATATATAGGACATGCCATGGGGTTCTGGTTTAAAAAGAGCAGTACCTCAATAGGTGTTTACAAAAGGGACAGCAAATGAGTAGCACTAGTGGTGACTACTAGACCACCAGTGCGGCCTGTCCGCCGTGTTAAAGCCTTTTCAACAACTATCTCTCCAGAATTTGGAATCGTTCCTTATTTTCTGGGTTGTCTTTCGTCTTGCACCTTCTCGATGCTGTACCTGTGAGCACTTTCTTTTGTATTTGTATTTTCTTCTGAAAAACTCAATATGTGGGTCATTAATTTATATCCTTGCGAACGGTCCTTTCTGGCAGGTGTTATTTACAGAGGAATGAATTTGCCGCTGTGGGATCGCGTCGCCATGTTTTTTGGACGGGGTGCATCGTTTGGTTTCTTTTTATTACTTGGTTTAAATACAATGCCAAACTAATAACGTTCTGTCACTTTTGTCCTGTTTTGGATATGATTATTATAATTAATACACAACCCTGTTTCATTCTGTCATTTTAAATAAAATGCCATTGTTTTTTTTTTTTTTTTTTTTTTAGGAACTCTAAGTTGATCTATGTTCTAAAATGCGTGATGGTGGATTTTTTAAAAATGGTGAACTCTATGTGTGGTGCTGGAGGAGGAAGGCCGAGTCATCGGCGATCGACTTTGATTAAAAGTAATTAACATACCTGTTAATTGTGGCTCCATCTTATGAACAGATGCAGTTCTTATAAGCTGTAACATCTCAAGCCACAGGGAGAGACGTCCATGGGGCGACAGGAGTGGGATTTTCGGCGATACCAGCGGCCAGCGGTGATACCATCTGCTTTGTCCATGGTGAATGGAAGCACCGCTTGCCCTGCCCACTCTGCTCAGCTCTCGGGAAAGCCGAAAGATTGTCCATAAAGCTCACGAGTGTTGTCCTTGGCTGTGTGTGTCCTCGTCCGTTCCGGGTTTCGGCGCAAATGAGGACCAGAGACAAGATGTCCCATGCACAGGAACGAGCTTCATTCATAGTTTATTCAAATACAATCGTGGGCCGAAGTCCCGCTCCTGACGGACCATGAAATCTCTCTCCCTGCAACATGAGACGTCACAACTTATAAAAGCTGCACGTGTTCATCAGGTGCGTTAATTAATAAAAGTCCATCATAGCCAGCTCTGCCTTTTCTCCCCAGCGCGTCACAGTATGATTCATTTTAATGAACTCGTTTTGTTTTTTACACACTGTTCATGATCCGAACTTTCCTCTGTGCTCTCCTTACTGTATTCCGTGGTTTGCTTTCTTTCTAAACCTTTTATTGCTCATTTATTCAGAGGATGACGTGGGAGAGGATCCACACTCTTTGCCTTTTGAAGCTAATTTTATGTCGAATACTAATGAATGTATTTTCGAAGCAGCTCATGCTACCTGTTCAGTTCTGATCCACTTTAAAGACACAGACACTATTTCTCTTCAGTAAAGTCATGTGATGGTTTGTCAGCTCGGTAGTTACATGAACTTTTTCTTGATCATTGCTTCCATTGGCTAATACTTCAGTGTTGGTTGAATTAGCCCGTAACTTATGACTATAGTAATGTTATTGATGTTAAATTTGCAGAAATGTAAATATAACTGCAGAATAATGTGCACATTGTACATTGGGATCACTAAAGTCATTTATGATCACGTATTTTATGCTTTATTAACCACTGTTTATAAATAAATCATTCATATTTTTCAAAAATTCTAATATTATTAACAATATTAATAAAATGTCTTTTAAATAGGTTTTCAAAGGACACCACACTCTCTATCTCTATCCCTCTCTCTCTTTTATAATCAGTATGGAAAAATAAGTACATCCTCTTTTAATTCTATTTTTTTATTTCATCATGCAGACACTATGTAGGGGCAATTTAGAGCCAATTTACCTTGAATCTGTGGTTTTGGACTGTGGGGGGAAACTGGAGAACCTGAAGGAAACCCACGCAGACATGGGAAGAACATGGAAACTCCACCCACTCAAATTTAGAACCTCAATGCTGAGAGGCGTACGTGCTAACCACTACGTCTCTCTCTCTCTCTCTCTACTCTGTGTGTGTATGTGTATGTATATATGTGTGTGTATGTGTGTATATATATATATATATATATATATATATATATATATATATATATATATCTATATATATATATATATATATATATATATATATATATATATATACACGCACACATTTTACATGTATGTAGGTATAGTTTAAAGTGTTGGGATACCGACATTATAATGGAAGGAGATTTACTCAGTCTGTGTGTATTTCACTAATGATTTGCTTTTTGTTTCAATCTAAGCTTTTTGCCCTGAACTATGACTTTAACAGGGGAAAGAACCACTGGTGGGGTAACGTTAAATCAATGTACTCAGCCGATATAATTTTATTGCCCCGTAATGCTGCTTAAATGGACCAGTTAAAGCAACCACACATCATGACACTTAAAACTCCAAGCAGTGACTGTATTTACAGCATTCTGCTCCACCATGGTGGTTATTGTCTATAGGCCTCTAGGTGTGAACTCCCATCTCGCCATCCTTTTAAAACGACTGCAGCTTTTCACCCATCCACCATACATCTCTATCTGACCGTTCCAAAGACCTCAACATTGACGTTTATCTACATCCAATAATCACCCTGCACCATGCACTATATATAAACTATACTGTACACTATATATGCTTATAAAGGGAATGAGACTATTATAGATTTTGATGGTACAATTATTGTCTAAGAAATCACAATTATGATGCAGTAGTTAACCTTTGCAAAAATGTGCCAGTATTTAATTACATACAGTTTCATATGCTGGGTATTTATTCATAATGTAAAGACGAAATGACATTTTATTATTGAAAATAAAAATAAATTAGTTTTTTTTTCCCCGGAATATTAGTACAAAATATACTGTATTGCACAAAATAATAAATTCTTTTGTGCAAATCAAAGTAAAAAAATAGTACATATTGATGTCCATTTGGAAGCAAATTCTTCTTTCTGAAAAATTATTTTTCCTGTAAGGAAATTTTATTTCCGTTCCGTGCAACAATTGTTTTTTTTCTCTTATGTCATCATGATATTGAGGCACTCTCATGATGAATTAATCGTACCATTTTAAGATTGCGATTAATTGCAAAAACTGATTAATTGTCTCATCTCTAGCATACAACAAAAACGCTGGTTTAATAATTCTTCATTTAAAGATTTTAAAATAACTTGTCCACTTTTCAAAAACAGTGGTTAATAAAGAATTTCCGTGAACGGCTAGTAGGCAATAAGGTTGCCATGATCAGGACGACTGTGGTTGGTCATAAACATAATGTGGAGTATGAATTCTACTGTGATATGATTTAACAGACTTCATTTGATTCATCTCATACTCAGACCCTTTAACCTGTTCAGTGCAATATTTCCACCTAGTTCTCTGAGTACCGCTGACATCAGCAGGGTATTATGTGCTTTGTCTTATTTCTATGTCTTTATCGTTAGTGTGTCCATTATTTCCATCTTAAAATGCGGGTTTGTTGCTCTTCTCCTGCTTACGGTTGTACTAACTTCTCAAATGCAGCAGAGCTTCTGGTTCACGCCTCCCACTGTCGTCTCACGGTGAGGTTTCCTGCACGGTTAGTTGTGGTAGAGCGTAATTTCCATTCCAGCTGCGTTTTTTCTCAGCTTGTTTTATCACTCGATTTCTCTTTGATTTTCCTGATGCTTCTGTTTCAAAGTCATATGTGATGAATTTCAGGAGCATCAGATACGTGAACTGGGCTTGTGGAGTGTAAATGTCGTCTTGGAGCTATTGTAAATAGCCTAAACTAACCAGTTGCTGCAAACTCAACCCCAGCTGAGCACCCTTCTGTAAAGCACAGTTGTTTAGTTTTGTTAAAGTCTTTGCTTCTTGTTGAGGACTCCCTGTTTTAACCATGGTGTCAAGCCAGCTGCTAAAGTACTGCACAGCTTTCTTACATGATGCAGTGACTTTACACACTGACATATCATATTTGCTTATGCACTTGAGATATAAAATAAATTATTGAAAAAAAAAAAAAAAAAAAAGTTTGGTTTTGGAGTTGTGATTCTCGTAATGAAGGATGTATATGTTGCTGTACTGGTACATTTATTACGTTAAAGGATCCGAATTCTTCATCTACCACGTTCTGTTGCTCAGAGCATTGAGACAACAAAATTGGGAAAATCGGCATTGATTTTCGAATTCAGTCATGAATGAATGCGGTAAATGTTTATTAAGGTGCCAAGCAAGACTAATGTGTGTATTGATATGTCAACAGATGCTCCCCTGTGCAGCTAATGAGTACTGAATGAGGTTGACACAAGAATCAGTAATGGGAAATACCTTTTTTTGTGACATTCATGGCAACTTAAGTCATGTCTTGTCACTATCGTCCTCTTAATACTATAGGGGCTAAAGTTACAGGGTGGGTGTGCCCTCTAAATTGCCCCAATATAGTGTGTGTGTAAGTGAGTGTGTGCCCAGTGATTGGCACCCTATCCTGGGTGTATCTGCCCAGCATCCAAAACTTTCTCCCCGGATGGGCACCCATAACCCCGCGACCCTAATATCATATTAAGCAGAAGATAACAGATACATGGATTGATGGATTTATGAATGTTAACCATTTGTTTTGGTAAATGAAATGACTAAATGTTCACCGTTAATGCAAGTCACCGTTAATGTGGTTACATTCTTCAAATTATGAATAATTAATTCAATTTATGTCCAGATTTTAGTGATTTAATTTTCATTCATTCATTATCTCCCGCTTCATCCTATATTAGGGTCGTGGGGGGGTTCCCCGTGCCCATCCAGGGGAGAACATTTCGGGCGCTGGGCAGATAAACCCAGGACAGGGCGCCAATCTATTGCTGGGCACACACTCACTCACACAGACACACTCTATATGGGGCAATTTGGAGAACTCAATTGACCTGATCCATGTTTTTGACTGTGGGAGGAAACCGGAGAACCCGGAGGAAACCCACGCAGACACGGGGAGAACATGGACACTCCACCCAGATTGGGATTCGAACCGGGAAATGTTCTTACGCTCTTATAAACAAAACTTAATCAACCACATAGGATTATTAATTAGTTAATTAATTAATGAATTGATCTCTGGATTAAAAAAGCCAAAATATTTACATTAATATAAGTGTAAATACATTAATATACACTATGTAAAATTTCACAGTTCAAATCATAAACAAAGAGCCAGTTCTATGCAATATTTAACATTTATTGATTGGGACTGCTGTCCAACCGTCCATGTATATGGTTACAGATTTGAATCCTGACTACAAAACTTTATACAAAAGACAAAACCACCTTGAAACTATAGACTACAAAGCACATAAACAGAAGACACACATGTAGGAAGGCACACACCAACAGTGGCGTACACACAATCGCAAACATACCATGAATTTCATTAAAAAAAAAAACTAAAATAAATAAAAAACACATTACACAGAACACTTAAAAATTCTTCATAGGGTTGGTGGCAGAGTTGATTGCGGCAGTCGCAGCAGTGCAATGGTAAATAGGGGCATGTGTAGTCCTGTACAATAGTAATAGTAGTTGCAGTAACTTTATCATTATTGTCATCATTGATGGTCGGCCTTTTTAATTTTGCAAAAAACAGTCACGTGGCAATCTGCTGTGTGGATGCTGCTACACTGCGGTTCCTTTATTTGGAGAAATAAAATGTATTCAAAGCAATAACTCATTAACAAAACATGTTTCCTTTGAATGTTTGGTACTGAATATCTACACATCATATATTTCAATATACCGTATTTTCCGGACTATGAGGCACCTAAAAGCCTAAAATTTTCCCAGAAATGGGACGTGCGCCTTATAATCCGGTGCGCCTTATACGTTTACTGAGTTCCAAATTCTATAAAAGTTTTGTTGTGCGACCAAAAATTAATTGGGAGCTTGCCGTCATTCCGGGAGGATTAAATAAAGAACTCCGACCGCTGGACATTGGCGTAAACGGGGCGTTTAAAGTAAAGTTGCGGGCGGCGTGGGAGCGATGGGTGATAGACGGCGAACACACGTTTACTAAAACTCGGGAGGCGGCGGCGGGGCGAGTTACGCCACCGTCTGTGAATGGATTGTGGATGCCTGGGCCGAGGTTTCTGCTGTAACCGTCGTCCGAGCTTTCGCGAAAGCCGGCGTCGTCGCCAAACGGCCGCCCGGTGACGAGACGGACTCGGACATCGATGAGGGGGAACACCGGATGCAGCTTTTTAATTCAGACACAGAAGACGAGGACTTTGATGGATTTGTGGGAGAAGAGTGATTAAAATAATGTGTGTTTTATCAAGTAGTAGAATAAACTTCAATTATAAATCAGAGTTTTGCATCCTTTACTTTTCTTGTAGATCGTATGTTTTAGCGAGTGCCTTATAATACGCTGCCGTACAGAATAAGTACCGTACAGAAATAGAGTCCGTAATTGAGACTGCGCCTTATAGTACGGTGCGCCTTATACGTGGGTCAAATACAGAAATAGACCCCGTAATTCAGACTGCGCCTTATAATACGCCTTATGGTCCGGAAAATACGGTACTACTAGATAAAGCCATCAGCAACACCTGGCCTTTGCTCTTAGTATTCCTAATGTTTTGATGCCTAACGATGCAGAAGCAGTAGGTCGGTTTAAGGCAGTAAGTCAGAACGTGTGCACTTTGCTAGCCACATGTATTTTATTCTAGCTGAGAATAACAATAACTTAAGGTAAAAAGCTGATCTAGTGATCTAGCTGATCTAGGGGGAATGGTAGCTCAGTGGTCAGGGCGTTGGGCTATCAATCTGAAGGTTGGCGGTTCAAATCCCAGGTCCCCTGAAGTTACCAATGTGGGTTCTTGAGCAAGACCCTTAACCCTCATTGTTCCAAGGTTGTGTTTAACCCTGTTCTCACCTTGTAAGTCGCTTTGGATAAAAGCGTCCAATAAATGACCAAATGTAAATGTAGTAGCATATTTGTACTAATATGACAATCACAACTAATCCCAGGTCAGTTAGACCCCTACAAGGTGAATCAGGGATTTTCCAAAATGGCTCTTGTTAACTGGATTTTCTTCCATGCTAAATTAGCGTTTATGGCTTATGGCAGAACTGCACGCACACAGCTCAACATGATGTGCTTAACGGCAAAGTGGATCTAATTAGAAAAGAGTGCAGGCACTGTTTAAGACGCTGACCTAAATGTTTCACTTTCCAGACCTTTCTGTTTTCCTCCTGCCGTCAGAGACGAAAATCCAGCAGCACAAACGACGGAACAACAAACTGAGGTCGAGCTAACGCGATAGTGTTGTTTGCCGTGGTTTGTGATTAAGATATGAATATCAGAGATGAGATACCAATTTGACAACGCATCACTTTAACAGATTCATAAACATGAGGATGATGAACAAACAGCAGACATGGCAAATAAGCTGAAGGTTTTCACGTGAAATACTAAAATAGAGGTATTTACAGTATAAACTCTTAAAATCCGAATATTCTCTACGTATCTGGAGGTAGGCCTACTTAAAAAAGAGCATTGGCAGCCGTCCTTTTAATGAACTGCTGGCAAGTCGTCTTACTAATTGTTCAGTGGATGTTAATCTAATAGTACACGCTAAAACAAAACTAAACATTTGAAAGAAAATATAAACTTTGCACAATATACAGAATTGAAATCAAACTTTTTTTTTGTTTTTACATTATAATAAATTATATGACAGCAACGTTTTAAATTAATTAAAATTAATTTTGTACTATGAAGGAGAATGAACGACAAATTTTAGTCCTGCGCCTTTAAATTGTTGTACTCTGTTTGATTTCAAGCATAATGTAACAGACTGGTGATAAATCAAATGAAATAATGACGTTTGTAGGGCTTATTGGTTCGCCTCTCAGCATTAGGGATTCCCGGTTCCAATCCCAATCTGGGTGGAGTTTCCATGTTCTCCCCGTGTCTGCGTGGGTTTCCTCCGGGTTCTCCGGTTTCCTCCCACAGTCCAAAAACATGGATCAAGTCCATTGAGTTCTCCAAATTGCCCCATATAGAGTGTGTCTGTGTGAGTGAGTGTGTGCCCAGCGATAGATTGGCGCCCTGTCCTGGGTGTATCTACCCAGCGTCCAAGACGTTCTCCCCTGGATGGGCATGGGGAACCCCACCACGACCCTTATATAGGATAAAGCTGAAGATAATGGATGGATGGATGATGTTTGTAGAACAGTCATGCCTTAGTATGCAATCGATAAAGCTCGATACCATTTTGATGTAAACATAAATGTTCAAATGAAAAAAATAAAAAATCCATGACTTCTCTTTTTGTATGAAGAGGTTTGTACAATGAACAACAAATGTGTGTTGAAATTAGCTGGCATTCGATCACGCATTTATCGATTGCATTTATTTGGCAAACTTTCAGAGGGGCTGCTTAAACTCTGCCATTAATGACTAAAGGCAAAATGATAACATTACATGCCAAAGCAGTTCAGATGACCTTATTTTATGTAAAGCCACAATCAGGGATTTATTTTTCACATCACTGTAGACATCAGTAAAGAGAGTCATTAAAACATTCTTTGAGAATTTCCTCTCAGAACGAAGGGAAAACAATTGTGATTTCAGCAGTGACATTTTGAAATGGATACTTTTAATGAAGTTAGATCTTAACCGCCCAAAAGAAAAACACCTTCCCTACCCCTGAGTGTGGCTTTAGTGACCCTGTTTCCGAAAGAATGTCCCCACTGAGTATGTAGCTAAGGCATTCAACGTGTTTCTGTCACGCTGATTTTAAAGGACAATGAGAACAGCTTTGGTTTCAGCAGAGCAGACACAGCTAAATGTCAAACACTGGAATGTGTACTCACTAAATCCACCATGTGGTTCTGTGAGAAGTCTGTACTCTCCCCAGATTACCTGCTCTTTTGATACAGCAAAATAAATTTCGGAAGGGCACACAGCTGGGGGTCAGCGAATTAAAGGTGTGGTTCAGAGGGCGAGGGAAAGATTACTCTGGACTATCCAGGTCCATGTCGTCTCCCAACTGATAGCTGGAGCCCTGCGTTGAGTAGGTGCGTGTTTTCATCGAACAGTTCATGTCCATGAGAATGGCCTGGGAATAAAAGTCGGAACAAAGTTAGTTGAGTTACAACAACATAATGACAACATATATCCATCCATCATCTTCCGCTTTATCCTCTATTAGGGTCGCGGTGGGGTTCCCCATGCCCATCCAGGGGAGAACGTCGTGGGCGCTGGGCAGAAAGACCCAGGACAGGGCGCCAATCCATCGCTGGGCACACACTCACTCACACAGACACACTCTATATGGGGCAATTTGGAGAACTCAATTGACTTGATCCATGTTTTTGGACTGTGGGAGGAAACCGGAGAACCCGGAGGAAACCCACGCGGAAACGGGGAGAACATATGACATTAACATCTGAAAGCAAATCGAAAAATATCATCCGACAATAAATGTCTTCAATCAATAATAATGTTGGAAAATACTAATGAGTTTAATAAAGTAAAATGATACATTTAAGGCATAATCATCAAAGCCAGTTGTGTTGTCTATTTGTGTTTCAGCATTGTGTAACAGAAGAAAAGCGTTTCCCGAGAAAAGGATGGATTTGAATAAATATCACCAAATTGTGGAAGCAGCATTGAGCCCATCAGCCAAAACATAGAGCCTGTTGTTAAAAAGCGAAAACATAATGCAGATCTTTGATCTCAGTCTATATTTCAGGGCAAATGCACCAGTCCACTTGAATCAGCATTACTCTTTAATCTTTGGCTCGAGGGCATCCTGTGCATTATTTTTTTTAGCATCTTCTTTATTTATTCTGCAAAATAATTTCTTTATTCATATTTTATCAGGCGGCACGGTGGCTTAGTGTTTTAGTACGTTCTCCTCTCAGCTCTAGGGATTCCCGGTTCGAATCCCCATCTGGGTGGAGTTTCCGTGTTCTCCCCGTGTCCGCGTGGGTTTCCTCCGGGTTCTCCGGTTTCCTCCCACAGTTCAAAAACATGGATCAAGTCAATTGAATTCTCCAAATTGCCCCATATAAAGTGTGTCTGTGTGAGTGAGTGTGTGTCCAGCGATGGATTGGCGCCCTGTCCTGGGTCTATCTGCCCAGCGCCCGAAACGTTCTCCCCTGGATGGGCATGGGGAACCCCCCTGCGACCCTAATAGAGGATAAAGCGGAAGATAATGAATGAATGAATGAATATTTTATCAGATTCTAGAAGTTATTTGTTGACTAATCTTTATTATACTCACGACTTTATTCATTTCACTCTAATTTTGTTGCTAAAATAAACTAATATCAATCTGATATGAATTTTCCAAAAGCTGTAAAGTTTGTATTTGTTATTTAAATTATAACATGAATAATCTACTTAATACACTTCTTCTGTTACTGATTATTCTATCTATTCCATCCATCCATTCATTATCTCCTGCTTTATCCTCTATTAGGGTCGCGGGGGGGTTCCCCATGCCCATCCAGGGGAGAACGTTTCGGGCGCTGGGCAGATACACCCAGGACAGGGCGCCAATCCATCGCTGGGCACACACTCACTCACACAGACACACTCTATATGGGGCAATTTGTAGAACTCAATTGACTTGATCCATGTTTTTGGACTGTGGGAGGAAACCGGAGAACCCGGAGGAAACCCACGTGGACACGGGGAGAACATGGAAACTCCACCCAGATTGGGATTTGAACCAGGAATCCCTAGCGCTGAGAGGAGAACATGCTAACCACTAAGCCACCGTGCCACCCTCTCTCTTTTCCATGCAGTTTATATTAAAAAACAAAACATATTAACTGCAAAAAAAATGTGAAGTGAATCGGTTCTCTGTTCTCTATTGGTCAGGAGCATCACAGAACAGGTATAATTTGGGTGGTGGATGGTTTATCGTCAGTTCTGTCAGTGCTCCAGCAATTTTTTCAAACCCATTTACTGTATTAATAAATCAACAGACATAATGACATAATAACATGTTTATAACTTTAATACAAAATTTACACTGACCATTTTCTCTTCATTGGCTGGTGGGCTGCGAAGGAAGAAGCATAGTGGGGCAAACAGAATATCCACCACCCCAATGATGGTCATGAGCCACGGAAAGCCAATACTTCGCGCAATGCCTCCACCAATTGATGGACCTGCAACACCAAATGCATGTTTAGCCAGTCATCTGTTATAATGTTCTGAGATGGTTATTAAATATACAGCACTGTTGGCAACTACACCAAGCAGCAGGAGTGTAACTCCTCTATATAGCTTTACAAATTACTTTATATGTATGGCTGTAAATTTTGGTATATTTGGTATATAATGGTATATTTTATCCCCTCTATATGATTTCACACAAAGATGACAGTACCAGAAAATTTGGGCAGAAATGCAATAAATCATTTGGTGTATTTAATTAAATTGGTTCAATACAGTGTATTTTGTAAATGGCCACTTTACATCGAATCATGCCTGTGACAACTAGTTATTATGAAAAATTTAGTTTACATAAGTGTATATGTTTTTTTTTTAGATGTAAATTAATAAAGAAATTTCTTACCGAAAGCAAAGCCCATACAGAAAGCCACATCAGCAATGGCATACACACTTCCATAAACAGACACGTGTCTCAAGTCCACAAGATAACCCATTATCGGCATCATGGAAGAGTCAACCATTCCTTAAACACATAAAGAAAGATAATTACTGTATGTGAAAGGATTTTTGGGCATTGGGTGGAATTTGCAACAGAAAACCTGTATATGAACTACTATTGAGCTGTTCTGCCAAACGAACAAGTGTTTAATTTAAACAAGGGTTTTAATTGTGACAGTTCATTTGCGTCAAATAGCTAAAATAGTTTATTTGTGTGACGTGAACCATAAATCCATTGCTTTTGAACTTGTTTTCTCTTCTTATTTAAAATGTTTTAAACAAAAAGGACAAGTTCAACAATAATAATAATAATCCCTCCATCCATTATCTTCCGCTTTATCCTCTATTAGGGTCGCGGTGGGGTTACCCATGCCCATCCAGGGGAGAACGTTTCAGGCGCTGAGCAGTTACCCCCAGGACAGGGCGCCAATCTATCGCTGGGCACACACTCACTCACACAGACACACTCTATATGGGGCAATTTGGTGAACTCAATTGACTTGATCCATGTTTTTGGACTGTGGGAAACCGGAGAACCTGGAGGAAACCCACGTGGACACGGGGAGAACATGGAAACTCCACCCAGATGGGAATTCGAACCGGGAATCCCTAGTGCTGAGAGGCGGACGTGCTAAAAACTAAGCCACCATAATAATAATAATAATAATAATAATAATAATAATAATGTTGTTGGCGGCACGGTGGCTTAGTGGTTTAGCATGTTCGCCTCTCAGCGCTAGGGATTCCAGGTTCGAATCCCCATCTGGGTGGAGTTTCCATGTTCTCCCCGTGTCCGCGTGGGTTTCCTCCGGGTTCTCCGGTTTCCTCCCACAGTCCAAAAACATGGATCAAGTCAATTGAATTCTCAAAATTGCCCCATATAGAGTGTGTCTGTGTGAGTGAGTGTGTGCCCAGTGATGGATTGGCGCCCTGTCCTGGGTCTATCTGCCCAGCGCCCGAAACGTTCTCCACTGGATGGGCATGGGGAACCCCACCGCGACCCTAATAGAGGATAAAGCGGGAGATAATGAATGAATGAATGAATAATAATGTTTTCTCACCGATTGCAAATCCAACCCCAAAGTTTGGCAGTATAAGTCCATAGATGTCTTTAGCAAAAGGCACCTGTGAAAAAACAAATATCTTTCAAATACAAATGACATGTTTTGCTGTGATGCTGGTTTAAAAGTTTTCAAATGAAGCTGTGATACGATTAGTAAATAATGCACGTCAGCTCCACAGCGGTGGGATGTTCCGTCTTGTGCTGTTGTTTTTCTCAGAGCAGTGGAAACGCTCTTCCTGATGCCACACATTTAAGAAAACAGTCTAATCAAATAAACTCTTTTAAAGAAAGCATCTGACTTCCTGTCTTGCAGGATGTGGCCATAGCAGGCGAATGAATAAAGCATTCAACTCCTGGTCAGTTTCATTCAATTCTTTAGGAAAGTCATTCATTGCTTAATCTTAATTTTGGCTTAGTGGTTAGCATGTTCTCCTCTCAGCACTAGGGATTCCCGGTTCGAATCCCCATCTGGGTGGAGTTTCCATGTTCTCCCCGAGTCTGCGTGGGTTTCCTCCGGGTTCTCCGGTTTCCTCCCACAGTCCAAAAACATGGATCAAGTCAATTGAGTTCTCCACATTGCCCCTTATAGAGTGTGTATGCGTGAGTGAGTGTGTGCCCAGCGATAGATTGGCGCCCTGTCCTGGGTCTATCTGCCCAGCGCCCGAAACGTTCTCCCCTGGATGGGCATGGGGAACCCCCCCGCGACCCTAATAGAGGATAAAGTGGGAGATAATGAATGAATGAATAATGACCAACTTGGGGCGGGACGGTGGCTTAGTGATTAGCACGTTCTCCTCTCAGCGCTAGGGATCCCCGTTTCGAATCCCCATCTGGATGGAGTTTCCATGTTCTCCCTGTGTCCGCATGGGTTTCCTCCGGGTTCTCCGGTTTCCTCCCACAGTCCAAAAACATGGATCAAGGTCAACAGAGTTCTCCAAATTGCCCCATAGAGAGTGTGTCTGTGTTTACTTCAACAGACCACCAGGTGCAAGCAGCCTTAACCCCTTAACCATACAGTACAAGCTTTTCTTACTCAAACAAACCCAAAAGCATATGCTTCTCAGCTGTTGATTTGCTACAACCACGATCATCAAGATTACATTTACATTTGGTCATTTAGCAGCTGCTTTTATCCAAAGTGACTTACAAGGTGAGCACAGGGTTCATCACAACATCCCTGGAGCAATGAGGGTTAAGGGTCTTGCTCAAGGACCCACATTGGTAACTTCAGTGGAGCTGGGATTTGAACCCCTAACCTTCAGATTGATAGCCCAACACCCTGACCACTGAGCTACCACGCCCTGGTAACGCACCTGGTAAAATTAATACCACAACCAGCTATTAATCTGAAAAATAAAACCAGGTTACTTACACAGATGATGCTAAGACCAACCAGTAGCATTCCTATGAGTGAACATAACCATCTGTAAGGATAAAGAGAAAGAACCTTTTATAAACTTAATGACCCAAACGCTGCTGGAACTAAAGAAAGGAATATTATTGAATCAGTGAAGGAAATAAGAGCACAAGGAGAAAGTGATTAGATTAAGAGGAAAAGAGTCATAAGAAAAAAGGAAAAGGAGAAAGGATGTAGAAAACAAAGGCGAGATAAGAACAAGAGCTGAACTAATAATTTGTACAAAACTCAGAGAGAACCGAGCAGTAGAGCTTACAGTTGTATTTTAAACCTTATTATTTTATTCTGCGGCATGGTGGCTTAGTGGTTAGCATGTTCTCCTCTCAGCACTAGGGATTCCCGGTTCGAATCCCAATCTGGGTGGAGTTTCCATGTTCTCCCCATGTCCGCGTGGGTTTCCCCGGGTTCTCCGGTTTCCTCCACAGTCCAAAAACATGTATCAAGTCAATTCATTCATTCATTCATTCATTATCTCCCGCTTTATCCTCTATTGGGGTCGCGGTGGGGTTCCCCATGCCCATCCAGGGGAGAACGTCTCGGGCGCTGGGCGGATACACCCAGGACAGGCGCCAATCTCTCGCTGGGCACACACTCACTCACACAGACACACTCTATATGGGGCAATTTGGAGAACTCAATAGACTTGATCCATGTTTTTGGACTGTGGGAGGAAACCGGAGAACGCGGAGGAAACCCACACGGACACGGGGAGAACATGGAACCTCCACCCAGATGGGGATTCGAACCGGGAATCCCTAGTGCTGAGAGGAGAACATGCTAACCACTAAGCCACCATGCCGCCGGATCAAGTTCGTTTGAGTTCTCCAAATTGCCCCATATAGAGTGTGTGTGTGAGTGAGTGTGTGCCCAGTGATAGATTGGTGCCCTGTCCTGGGTGTATCTGCCCAGCGCCCGAAACGTTCTCCCCTGGATGGACATGGGGAACCCCCTTGCGACCCTAGTAGAGGATAAAGCAGATGATAATGGATGGATGGATTATTTTATTCTATAGTTCGTATATGTTCCTTATGCACTGGAGGGTTGAAAAGGCCAGTTTTGTTGTTCTCTTACATTTACAGCAGCTCAGATAAAAGTTTCTGCTGAATGATGATGCAAATATAAGGTTCTTATAAATTCCATAATCGTTTTGCAAAATGTAGGCTTTGCATCAGAAGTGTACTGATACGTACATCCTCTAACTCTGGAGAAATTCCATGCAGGCAAAGGGAGGACATGCTGAGTCCACACAGAAAGATCCCTGTTGTGTCTTTTATGGCATGGTGCTGTGTCTTGATGATGTATCAGCCCATATTTTAATACCAAGTCCCCGAATGAATAACTTCATCAAGCATGTGAGGAAAAACAAGCTTACGTTTTATGATTTATTAAACAGCAAGTATATATAAAAAAACATTAGGGGCAAACTTATTGGGCTGAATGGCTGCGTTAACATAGAGAATAAAATAATCCATCCATCCATTATCTCCCGCTTTATCCTCTAGTAGGGTCGCAGGGGGGTTCCCCATGCCCATCCAGGGCAGAACGTCTCGGGCGCTTGGCAGATACACCCAGGACAGGGCGCCAATCTATCACTGGGCACACACTCACTCACACAGACACACTCTATATGGGGCAATTTGGAGAATTCAATTGACTTCATCAAGCATGTGAGGAAAAACAAGCTTTCGTTTTATGATTTATTAAACAGCAAGTATATATAAAAAAACATTAGGGGCAAACTTATTGAGCTGAATGGCTGCGTTAACAGATAGCAGAGCGCAGAAGATAAGATGGGAGAAAAAAAAAATTCATTTCCGCTATACCTCCCCATTTTGTTAGCCAGAACTGCAAAGATGTTGGTCCCGATCAGGTAAGAGATGCTGGCTGGCAAGAAGGCAACACCTATGAGAGAGAGAGAGAGAGAGAGAGAGAGAGAGAGAGGCAGAGTTAACTAATCTGAATGGATGGTAGCAGCAACAGGATAAAGAGAAACAGAGAGGGGGAGAGCTCAGATAAGACATTGTCTTATCAGCGTGATCTCAGACCTTCTGCTCGTCCCTCAGACGCCGTAATGAAGCTCGTTCGTTCTCTTACTCGTTTCTTTTGCTTACTTTCACTCTAATATCCTGCCTGGCTTTTGATAGTACCCCGTCATATAAACAATCACAACACCTCCTCTCCATCCCCCATGCTCTCCATCTCTCTGTTTCACACACACACACATTATCAGCCACAATATTACAACCACAAGTCCCACAGGATCCTAATATAACTGCATGTAGAAATGAAAACGTGGAGCTGCATTAAAGCCTGTTTCATTCTGTTTACATATTTTATATATATATATACACACATCCATTATCTTCTGCTTTATCCTATATTAGGGTCGGGGGGGGGGGGGGGTTCCCCATGCCCATCCAGGGGAGAAAGTTTCTATCACTGATCACACACTCACTCACACATACAGACACACTCTATATGGGGCAATTTGGAGAACTCAATCGACTTGATCCATGTTTTTGGACTGTGGGAGGAAACCGGAGAACCCGGAGGAAACCCACGCAGACACGGGGAGAACATGGAAACTCCACCCAGATGGGGATTCGAACCGGGAATCCCTAGTGCTGAGAGGAGAACATGCCAACCACTAAGCCACCGTGCCGCCCACGAAAGGATTAAGTGTAAAATAATGCTACGAGGTGAATGATGTTGTTTTTTTTTAAACTGTCAAATACATGTATATATTAATCCATTCATCCATTATCTTCCGCTTTATCCTCTATTAGGGTCGCGGTGGGGTTCCCCATGCCCATCCAGGGGAGAACGTCTCGGGCACTGGGCAGATACACCCAGGACAGGACACCAATCCATCACTGGGCACACACTCACTCACACAGACACACTCTATATGGGGTAATTTGGAGAACTCAATCGACTTGATCCATGTTTTTGGACTGTGGGAGGAAACCGGAGAACCCGGAGGAAACCCACGCAGACACGGGGAGAACAAGGAAATTCCACCCAGATGGGGATTCGAACCGGGAATCCCTAGCGCTGAGAGGAGAACATGCTAACCACTAAGCCACTGTGCCGTCTGCATATATTAATAAATTAGGGAAAACGCTTTAATGCTTGGGTTTAAATACTTTAATTATGACAGGGACAGGGACAGGGACAGGGACAGAACAGCATGACCGGCGTTTGTTTTGTTATGACTCTTATCTGGGCGGCCAGGTGTGTTTTGTTTCTTTTCATTTTTCTACACTGCCATTTGTTTACCTGCTGACTTTTCAGCACCTTTTATTCTTTTATCCATTCAGAGGTGTACGTGTGTATGGGATCTTTAGCAAACGGTGTGTGTGTGTGTGTGTGTGTGTGTGTGTGTGTGTGTGTGTGTGTGTGCACTACCTAGCTGCCATTTTCTGGCACACATAGTTTCCATCATCCAGATGGGCAGGGCAGGTTCCAACATTGCGATGGCCATGTTAGCGAAGCAAATAGACCCTAGGAAACACACACACACACACACACACACACACACACAGACATTTGCTACTTTAGACACATCCTCTTCTAGTTTTCGTGCCCTACTACTGCCCTCCCCCGTCTCCTTTCCTTTTCTTTTAGCACACATAATACCCCGTATTATCCTGCCCTTCGCTTGTGAGAGCTGCAATTCAAGTGCTGGTGGAGTGGACGACGACACAGATGTGTTATTCTGTCACTCCGCTCGCTCTGTCACTATTTCCGTCTCCTGCATTCTTCATCTCTATAATATCCGTCACACGTGCACACACTCACACGCGCTCAGCTCTAATGTAAGGATGGGCTGTTTTACTCTCCCGTGGCCTTTTTGAGTTTTTACTATAAGAGCCACAATAAGCTAAACACGTGTGATTTATAAAAAACCAAAGACAGCAATAAAACATATTTACACATTGGCTGGGCTTATTGGGTGAATAATTTCCATGTAGTTACTTAAGACAATCACAGTTCATAAATATAAGATACATAAAAGATACAACCTGCAATCATAAAAAACACGCCCCCTTTATCTATTTCCTCCACTTATCATATAGATGGACTTTGTAGTTTTATAATTACAGACTGTAGTCCATCTGTGTTCTTTGTTGTTGTTAGTCCCCTGTTGGTTCTCTGTTCTCTGTTGGTCAGGAGCATCACAGAACAGGTATCATTTGGGTGGTGGATTGTTTATTGTCAGTTCTGCAGTGTCACTGATGCAGTGAGGGGGTTTTAGTGCAGCAGTGCTGCTGTAGTTTCATTTAAACACCTCAGTGACACTGCTGGGATAGGAATAATGCACCAACCAAATAATACCTGCTCTGTGGTGCTACTATTGGGGTCCTGACCATTAGAACAGTGTAAAGGGGACGTACACAGTATGTACTGTAGAACACAAACAGATTTTTATACTCACCTGCGGCAATCAGAATGTACGGGTCTTTCATGAGCGTTATTAATGATGTGCCTTTTTGACTCTGAAAATAAAGAGGTGCACAACGCAAGTTATAACTTTATCTCATTATCTTCTGTTTAATACTATACTATCGGCACGGGGGCTTAGTGGTTAGCATGTTCTCCTCTCAGCGCTAGGGATTCCCGGTTCGAATCCCCATCTGGGTGGAGTTTCCATGTTCTCCATGGAAACGGTAACCTCCAACAGTCCAAAAACATGGATCAAGTCAATTGAGTTCTCCAAATTGCCCCATATAGAGTGTGTCTGTGTGAGTGAGTGTGTGCCCAGCGATGGATTGGTGCCCTGTCCTGAGTGTATCTGCCCAGCGCCCGAAACGTTCTCCCCTGGATGGGCACCGTGACCCTAATAGAGGATAAAGTGGGAGATAATGAATGAATGAATAATCCAATCCATCACTAAGCATACACTCACTCACTCACACAGAAACACTATATAGTATATGGGCAATTTAGTGCAGCCAATTCACCTTAAATCCATGTTTTTGCACTGTGAGAACCAGAGAACCCAGAAAAAAAGCCATACAGACAAGTGGAGAACATGAAAACTCCACCCAGATTGAGCCCCAGCCCTGAGAGGTGAACGCATAGTGAACAACAGACGGCTCTCTAATTATTGTTATTGTTTAAAAAATCCACTAACTTCTGACAAATGATCCATAACGACCAAATGCCCGTTATTAAAACTTAATGATTTATTTAATTCGATTTCTTGTAGTCTTTATTGTATTCTTTCATAATTGCTATGATTTATTACATGACTAATAAATAATCTGGAAATGCCAGACTGACAGCATCACCTGGTGACGAGAGATAATTACAGATGTGCCCTTATTACATCAGGCTCCCTTTATTACACATTCAACTTATCTGTGGACATGCTTCATCACAAATTGCACTCCACTATTGTCTGACACACATGCTGTCACTGTTTATGCCAAGTTAACTATTGCACTACTGGATGAAGATCAGATTTCTTCTTGCCGTCTCGATTTATTGCACTTCATATCTTCTTTTTGTCTCTTTTTTGTCTTTTTTTCTCCCTAACAGATCTGAGGTACAGGGTTCCGGAGCTGGAATTGTGTACTGTTAAGAGCGAGTGATGAGTTTGGTCAAAGGGAGGCTTGGAATTCTGGCATTTGTAACTCGTTTTGACGGATACAGAACATGTAAATTCATTAGTGTCTCAAACATGTTTCAAGCTTACTGTAGACACATCAAACTAAATATGACTGGAAGTGACGTGAACACATATGAAGATAATGTCACACAAAATGAGATTTACCAAAATCATATACATTTACATTTTCTTAGTATTTGGGAAATTCTTATGAATATATATCTCTATATCATCTCTATAACCCAAGACTTACATTAATTACTTATCATATATAATTTATCCATCCATCCATTATCATCTGCTTTATCCTCTACTAGGGTTGTGGGGGGGGGGGTCCCCATCCAGGGGAGAATGTTTCGGGCGCTGGGCAGATAGACCCAGGACTGGGCACCAATCCATCGCTGGGCACACACTCACTCACACAGACACACTCTATATGGGGCAATTTGGAGAATTCAATTGACTTGATCCATGTTTTTGGATTGTGGGAGGAAACCGGAGAACCTGGAGGAAACCCACGTGGACACGGGGAGAACATGGAAACTCCACCCAGACTGGGATTCGAACCGGGAATCCCTAGTGCTGGGAGGAGAACATGCTAACAACTAAGCCACCGTGCTGCATCATATAGAATTTATATATTCATTCATTCATTATCTTCCGCTTTATCCTCTATTAGGGTCGCGGGGGGGTTCCCCATGCCCATCCAGGGGAGAATGTTTCGGGCGCTGGGCAGATAGACCCAGGACAGGGCGCCAATCCATCGCTGGGCACACACTCACTCACACAGACACACTCTATATGGGGCAATTTGGAGAATTCAATTGACGTGATCCATGTTTTTTGGAGTGTGGGAGGAAACCGGAGAACCCGGAGGAAACCCACGCGGACATGGGGAGAACATGAAAACTCCACCCAGATTGGGATTCGAACCAGGAATCCCTAGTGCTCAGAGGCGAACATGCTAACCACTAAGCCACCGTGCCACCCATATAGAATTTATATATTATCAAATTGAAATTGCTTAACATTAAGTTACTTAGCAGATGCTTTTTTGGAGAAACCAATAAAATAATGAAATCTAATATAACGTGTAAACTAGAGAAAACATTTTTAAAAAACAGAATATAAAAACTGTATTTAATGGAACACAGAACATAGAAATCAATAAAAAAGGGAAAAGTTGCTTTAGGATAAATTAAATTAAAAACACATGAGATAATAAAAGCTAAATTAGCAAAACGTAAGATGATGGGACTGTGTGTGTGTGTGTGTGTGTGTGTGTGTGTGTGTGTGTGTGTGTGTGTGTGTGTGTGTGTGTCTGTGTGTGTCTCACTGTACGGATGGGTTAAATGTGGAGTACGCAGTCCCCTATGTGTAAGCACTGTAGGCAAAATGTATTACTTATTGTTTTTCAGTCTAAACTTGGATTCATATTCGTGTTGCTGTTTTTTTGGTGACGGGAGAATCAAACCTCTCCCTAAAGTCATCTCCAGCACATCCCAAAACCTTCAAAAGAGGATTTCAGCTTTCACGTTTTCATTTAAAATACAACACCAAGGAATAACATTTTAATATTTATCACTCACCTCGGGTTCAATCTTAGAAGGTTGAAGCACAAATAGCTGAAGAGCTAAAAAAAAAAAAAAATAGTATTGAGCAGTAGCTTTTTCTGTTTCCTCCACTTATCATATAGATGGACTTTGTAGTTTTACAATTACAGACTGTAGTCCATCTGTGTTCTTTATTTGTGTTAGTCCCTGTTGGTTCTCTGTTCTCTATTGGTCAGGAGCATCACAGAACAGGTATCATTTAATAAAATATAAGAAATGTAAACTGATTAAAACAGACATTCTTAAACCCTAATGGCAAATCTTAAGACCGTATCTCATTACAAACCTGCAGACGAATCATGATGTCTCGTTCCACATATACTGTACTGTACTTTATATTGTGGAATGACAAATAAAATACTGGAATACTTGAATACTTCAATGAGAGCGGTTTATTATTGTGGATGAGGACATTTGAAAGCTTTTCATTTAAACTTACCTCCGTCCAGCACTGCTAGGACCGCTAGTACGAGGAACGGAGCCGTCTTCCCTACGAACTCATACATCACACTGCCAAACGGTGGACCAACTGAAACACACAGGTACAAACTCTGTTATTTATGTTCATTTACAGTTTCCATGTTCTCCCCGTGTCTGCGTGGGTTTCCTCCGGGTTCTCCGGTTTCCTCCCACAGTCCAAAAACATGGATCAAGTCAATTGAATTCTTAAAAAATTGCCCCATATAGAGTGTGTCTGTGTGAGTGAGTGTGTGCCCAGCGATAGATTGGCACCCTGTCCTGGGTCTATCTGCCCAGCGCCCGAGACGTTCTCCCCTGGATGGGCATGGGGAACCCTCGCAACTCTAATAGAGGAAAAAGCGGAAGATAATGAATGAATGAATGAATGAATGAATATATAGATTTCTAATTCTATCCATCCATTCATTATCTTCCGCTTTATCCTATATCAGGGTCTTGGGGGGGTTCCCCATGCCCATCCAGGGGAGAACGTTTCGGGCGCTGGGCAGATACACCCAGGACAGGGCGCCAATCTATCGCTGGGCACACACTCACTCACTCACACAGACACACTCTATATGGGGCAATTTGGAGAACTCAATTGACTTGATCCATGTTTTTGGACTGTGGGAGGAAACCGCAGAACCCGGAGGAAACCCACGCGGACACGGGGAGAACATGGAAACTCCACCCAGATGGGGATTCGAACTGGGAATCCCTAGCGCTGAGCGGAGAACGTGCTTACCACTAAGCCACCGTGCCGCCCGATTTCTAATTCTATTTAAATTTACTTTTTTCCTAGTTTTTTAAATCTCTTCTAATGACTGTTCTAATTCACTGCTGAGAATGAGAATTTCCCCATTGTGGGACAAATAAAGGTTTATCTTATTTCTTATTGAACCATAAAAGTGAAATAGTCAATATGAACTAACAAAACCCTTCTACAAACCACTGTTTTACATATAATTACACAAAAATATATACAAAATATATATGAAATATTACGGGTGGAAATTCTCACAGGGGCAACGATACCAACACTATTCCAACATTTTAAGCACGGTACAGTTTTATCGCAATACTTCACACTTCTCAATTTAACATGTCATTCAAAAGGTTTATTTATATTGCAGGATTAATATTTTTACTCCAGCAGCTATAAAACAGGATACACACCCAGTACTCCCATAGCAAGTCCTCCCAGTGCTATACCAATGGCATTTCCTCTCTCATCATCATCTGTGTACACGCTTGCCAGCATGCCCATTCCTGCACACACAAATATATACAGAGGAACATTCTATTGCTTTTCAACACGTTCAGCAGATTTTCTCGAAGAAAAAAAAGTTGATGCATCACGTCTCACTGATATCTCCATGCTTTAAAATAAGCCTGTTATTAAACACAACATAAAAACATTGCAACTTTTTAAGCAGCTTCTTTCATTCATTCATTATCTTCCGCTTTATCCCCTTTTAGGGTCGCGGTGGGGTTCCCCATGCCCATCCAGTGGAGAACGTCTCGGGCGCTGGGCAGATAGACCCAGGACAGGCCAATCCATCGCTGGGCATTAAGCAGCTTCTTTATAACAGTAATGTCTAATTCATTTGTTATTTAGATTAAATGCTCGCTCAGCAGTTAGCGTTTCCCCCTCAAAAGATGCCCAGATGGGCATCTGCATGTCCTTCTTGTGCCTGCGGGAGTTCTTTCTGTGTCTTTGGCTTCCTTATGGTGATATTAAATTGTTGTAACCATGTACAAATCAGTGCACTGGTGCTATCAGGACAGGAGGGGTGAATTAGAAAGGGCATCTAGTGTAAAAATGCGCAAATCCAATATGCAGATCTTCCTGCCATGGTATCTAACCACTACATCACTGTGCCGTCCTATTCTTGGGTTGTTTTATAATTTCTTATTTCAAATCAAACTACTTAACTACTTACACATATCATTTACATATCTTTTATGTCTTTGTTCTATTTTTTACTTTTCTTACATTCTACTCCATGCTATTGTTATTTTTACTTGCTGTTTATTTGTATTTTTCTTGTGTTTGTATGTATGTCTTTGCTGTTAGTTTTTAGGAAAGGCGCTATACAAATAAAATTATTATTATTATTATTATTATTATTATTATTAACTAATAACGATACTCTTATTTTCATATAATAGTGGTTTGGACCCTCAGTCTTCCAGTTTATTTCCCAGAATGTTAATAAGTATTTGAATATAAATATGCATTTAAGACACAGGCGGCACGGTGGCTTGGGTCAACATGTTCTCAGCGTTGGGGATCCAGGTTTGAATCCTGATCCAGGTGAATCTTGGATTCAACGTGCATTGGCTGCAGTCAATTGCTTCATTTAAATTGCCCCTAGGCGGCACGGTGCCTTAGTGGTTAGCACATTCGCCTCTCAGCGCTAGGGATTCCCGGTTCGAATCCCCATCTGGGTGGAGTTTCCATGTTCTCCCCGTGTCCGCGTGGGTTTCCTCCGGGTTCTCCGGTTTCCTCCCACAGTCCAAAAACATGGATCAAGTCAATTGAGATCTCCAAATTGCCCCATATAGAGTGTGTCTGTGTGAGTGAGTGTGTGCCCAGCGATGGATTGGCGCCCTGTCCTGGGTCTATCTGCCCAGCGCCCGAAACGTTCTCCCCTGGATGGGCATGGGGAACCCCACCGTGACCCTAATAGAGGATAAAGCGGGAGATAATGAATGAATGAATTAATAAATTGCCCCTACATAGTGTGTCTGCCACCCTGTACTGGGTGTATCTGTTTTAAGTTTAGGATTAAGCAGAAGATAATGATTATAAAAAAGTACCTGCCACAGAGGAGCAGGAGGAACCAACTCCCTGCATGGACCTGGCCAGAAACAGCAGAGCATAGCTCGACGAGAAGGCGAACACTAAAACCGTGATATTAAAATCAGTTCAACACATTTTAAAGATATAGACCAATAAGTAATAAACGCAGCAGTGTCTGTATAATTGCTTCAATACTCACTGATTGTTGAGAGGAACATGATGCAGAATCCAGCAAACATTGGAATCTGGTAACCTATTCTGAAGAATGTTCACAAATTTAATGACATGCTTCTCTTTTATTTTTATTCTTATTTTTTGTACCTTTTTTTGGAGAACTCAATACTTACCTGTTGGTAAGGGGTCCTATGAAGGGGTTGGTTATGAGCTGTACAGTAGCCTTCGAAGCAAACAGCAGTCCCACTTTAACATTCTCGTTTAGGAGCTGTTGGTTGGAGTTGGGGCAATCAGAAGAGTTTGGCGTTGGAGTAGGGGTAGGGACTGGGGGCATGGCTGGAGTGCTAAATTGGGGGTTGGTGAGGAATGTGGAGTTATCATACAAAGACACAATGTTCTGGAAGGTTCCTGATGGAGACTGAGGGGAAACTGATTTGTTGCTGGCAGCCTCATCGTCCACTGTGTACAAGTAGCTGGGGATGATGGGTACTGTGAGATAAAAGACAAAACGAGGAAACAGTGAGCGCTTAAAGAAGATGGAACTCTATGTTAAATCCAGATCATTTAAATAGTCACATCATCATTCATTCATTCATTATCTTCCGCTTTATCCTCTATTAGGGTCACGGTGGGGTTCCCCATGCCTATCCAGGGGAGAACGTCTCGGGCGCTGGGCAGATAGACCCAGGATAGGACGCCAATCCATCGCTGGGCACACACTCACTCACAAACACACTCTATATGGGGCAATTTGGAGAACTCAATTAACTTGATCCATGTTTTTGGATTGTGGGAGGAAACCGGAGAACCCGGAGGAAACCCACGCGAACACGGGGAGAACATGGAAACTCCACCCAGATGGGGATTCGAACCGGGAATCCCTAGTGCTGAAAGGCGAACGTGCTGACCACTAAGCCAGTGCCGCCCTAGTCACATCATCAGATTTACAAATTAAAGGCGTAAAGATGGCGGCACGGTGGCTTAGTGGTTAGCATGTTCTCCTCTCAGCGCTAGGGATTCCTGGTTCGAATCCCCATCTGGGTGGAGTTTCCATGTTCTCCCCGTGTCCATGTGAGTTTCCTCCGGGTTCTCCGGTTTCCTCCCACAGTCCAAAAACATGGATCAAGTCAATTGAGTTCTCCAAATTGCCCCATATAGAGTGTGTCTGTGGGAGTGAGTGTGTGCCCAGCGATAGGATTGGCACCCTGTCCTGGGTGTATCTGCCCAGCGCCAGAGACGTTCTCCCCTGGATAGGCATGGGGAACCCCACCGCGACCCTAGTAGAGGATAAAGCGGAAGATAATGAATGAATGAATATATACCCACTAAGCACTGTATGCAAAATACATCACTTTATCATTTTAACTCCAACATATTGTTCCAGATTGTTCACTTATTTAATTCTATTGATTGAAATATCAAAACACCTTCATGAAGCATTTAAGGTATAGCAAACACATGAAAGTCAAACCATCCAATTTATATATTCTAAAAAAAAAGTCCATTTTAAACGTCTGTCCTGACATTCAAATATTCTTGTCATGATGTAAATTGTTAGCAGAAGCGTAAGGCTGTTATTATTTCTCCATTTACCAACCGTCCCAGATTTCCTTCACAAACAGTCTGGAAAATGCAAAACAGAACGTTTCTTACTATAAATTAAACAAGAATTTTGTAAAAAATAAAAAATAAAAGGTAGAAAGAGCTTTAGAACTGATCATTTATTATGACTTTTAATATCATATGATCTCAACTGGCTTCATTTCATTCATTCATTCATTATCTCCCGCTTTATCCTCTATTAGGGTCACGGGGGGGTTCCCCATGCCCATCCAGGGGAGAACGTCCGGGCGCTGGGCAGACAGACCCAGGACAGGGCGCCAATCCATCGCCGGGCACACACTCACTCACACAGACACACACTATATGGGGCAATTTGGAGAATTCAATGACTTGATCCATGTTTTTGGACTGTGGGAGGAAACCGGAGAACCTGGAGGAAACCCACGCAGACACGGGGAGAACATGGAAACTCCACCCAGATGGGGATTCGAACCGGGAATCCCTAGCGCTGAGAGGCGAACGTGCTAATCACTAAGCCACCGTGCCGCACTGGCTTCATTTAATAAACAAATTATTCGCAAATCACCCAATTACATTTAATCACACTGTAATGTGCCCCTGGTTATCAGCACTCGTGAGGATGTCTCAGAGACCTGCAGCAGATTGATTATATTGAGATGTGTTAATGGAAACCATCTGGTTCATTGACGCTCATCAATGTGTACAATACGAACGACAGAAAATCAAACCGGCTGAGCAGAACATGATAATGATATTACAGGCTAAGTAAATTGTTTAGCTCGGACTAAACGGTTTATTTTACAAATTATCAAATCACAATGCCCTTTAACTGGACTGCAGTTGAACAGACGTAGTTGAATGCAGAAATACGGTGCAGCCCTTTCATTTATTACCTGTACAGTCTAGAAAAGGCTTGAGATGACAGATCACAGAGTTTGATGGTACGATTATTTTCACGATATGATTAATACGATAATGTATTCAGTCTATACATAAAAAAAGTACTGATTTGTAAATTTGCACTGCTGACTCTATTTGATGTAAGCGTTTTTGCAGGGTTGGACTGGACTAACCGTTTCTCTGTATAACTGTTTACACACTCACTCACTGTCAGACATCATTCATTCATTTCAACATTGTCATGAATGACATTTATAAGAAAATGAGGGATTATGCCGGTAGCCATCAAAATGAATGGTCCAGCACACTTGTCTTTTTACTTTGTACTTTGAAAACGTAGTTTTCTTTCAAATGGATATGAATGCCAATTATATTCAATATTCATCAAAAGCCCCGCATGGACTTTTTCTAATAATAAAATGTTATGTCATGTTTACATTAATAACTAACATAAGAAACGTTTTTTTGTTCCTGACACAAGTTAATTATTGTATAGTAATGATAGATACATTAGATCCCAAAGGGATCCCATTCAGCAGGTGTGCCTTATTGCACAAGGTCAGGTAAACAACAAACATATAATTAGAAATGGCAGCACGGTGGCTTAGTGGTTAGCATGTTCTCCTCTCAGCGCTAGGGATTCCCGGTTCGAATCCCCATCTGGGTGGAGTTTCCATGTTCTCCCCGTGTCTGCGTGGGTTTCCTCCGGGTTCTCTGGTTTCCTCCCACAGTCCAAAAACATGGATCAAGTCAATTGAGTTCTCCGAATTGCCCTATATAGAGTGTGTCTGTGTGAGTGAGTGTGTGCCCAGCTATGGATTGGCACCCTGTCCTGGGTCTATCTGCCCAGCGCCCGAAACGTTCTCCCCGGGATGGGCATGGTGAACCCCCCCCCGCGACCCTAATAGAGGATAAAGCGGGAGATAATGAATGAATGAATTGTTCCTACAACGGACCATAACTCAACACATTTTAAAAAACAGCTAAACATTTAGGCAGCATGTCCTTAATGCTGTGTGACCAAATGTTTTAAGACTGATGAGTGTGTTTGTTCAAGTTCTGCTGATAATTCATTCATTCATTCATCCATTATCTCCCGCTTTATCCTCTATTAGGGTTGTGGTGGGGTTCCCTATGCCCATCCAGGGGAGAACGTCTCGGGCGCTGGGCAGATAGACCCAGGACAGGGCGCCAATCCATCGCTGGGCACACACTCACTCACACAGACACACTCTATATGGGGCAATTTTTGAGAATTCAATTGACTTGATCCATGTTTTTGGACTGTGGGAGGAAACCGGAGAACCCGTAGGAAACCCACGCAGACACGGGGAGAACATGGAAACTCCACCCAGATGGGGATTCGAACCGGGAATCCCTAGTGCTGAGAGGAGAACGTGCTAACCACTAAGCCACCGTGCCGCCCTGCTGATTATTCAGATTGGTGTAAATTATAAGCAGTTATACAAATCTTTTTATTTGTAAAAAATTGTAAAAAAAAAATGTTGTAGGTTTAAAAAGCATCTGTATCTGTATGTGACTCCAGATGTAAAGGCACAGATGTGGATTTACTCACCCACCACTGTCAGCAGCATGTTATCCAGAAGCAAAGCCACGAAAACGATAAACAGGATCAGTCTCCTTGATTGTCGTTCATCCCTCAGCCATGTCAGCAAACTGAAATCTCTAAGAGCATCAAATAGTCCCATCCTAATGACATCCAACGAAGGTGGAAAAGAAAAAAAATGGAGCCAGACACGAGTCCTAAAGGAAAGAAATGACAACACACGTCTAAAACCACCTGTACCATCACAACTGCTTTTTAATAGCCAGCCATATTAAATGGTGGGGCAGATAAAGGACGAGGTCAAACATAAATGCCCTTCCTAAAAACACTGTATATTGGAATAAAAAATAAATCTAACAAGAGAATTAAAAATAAACCAGAGTTAGAATTGAGTTGAGCTGGAACGAAGGCGTCTGCTCATAAACTCAGTTTTGTTTTGTTTGTTGATCGTGAAGGTCATCCTACCTTAAAAGTGCATTTATTCGGCTGTTCGTGCTGGTTTTGCGGGAGTCCGCGTGAGGAGGCGCACTGGATGCGGAGCGCTTATCGGACTGCCGCTGCTGCCTGCTGCCTGCTGCCGCTGCCGCTTGTGACGTCACGCTGGCCAACGAATCTCTTTATATGCAAATACAAACGACACTTTAATATCCGGGGGAAAAAAATCATGTTATTTATATTGTGTTACAGAGTACTGAATAGTTCCACTGAGATGTGAGAAAGCAACGTCAGAAACATTCAATACAAATTATAAACTGAAATAAAGAATTAAAAAAAAAGAAAAAAGAAATATTTGAGGCGTTTGAGAGAGATGTTTATTATTTATTCATTCATTCAGTCATTATCTTCTGCTTTATCCTCTATTAGGGTCGCGGTGGGGTTCCCCATGCCCATCCAGGGAAGAACGTCTCGGGCGCTGGGCAGATAGACCCAGGACAAAGCGCCAATCCATCGCTGGGCACACACTCACTCACACAGACACACTCTATATGGGGCAATTTGGAGAACTCAATTGATTTCATCCATGTTTTTGGACTGTGGGAGAAAACCGGAGAACCCGGAGGAAGCCCACGCGGACACGGGGAGAATATGGAAACTCCACCCAGATTGTGATTCGAACCGGGAATCCCTAGCACTGAGAGGAGAACATGCCAACCACTAAACCACCGTGCCGCCATAAGATGTTTATTATTCATTCATTCATTATCTTCCGCTTTAATCTCTACTAGGGTCTCGGGGGGGGGGGGGGGGGGGGGGGGTTTCCCCATGCCCATCCAGAGGAGAACGTTTCGGGCGCTGGGCAGATACACCCAGGACAGGGCGCCAATCTATCACTGGGCACACACTCACTCACACAGACACACTCTATGGGGCAATTTGGAGAACTCAATTAACTTGATCCATGTTTTTGGACTGTGGGAGGAAACCGGAGAACCCGGAGGAAACCCACGCGGACACGGGGAGAACATGGAAACTCCACTCAGATTGGGATTCGAACCGGGAATCCCTAGTGCTGAGAGGAGAACATGCTAACCACTAAGCCACCGTGCCGCCCTGAGATGTTTATTAATATATTTTAATATTTTTCTCGGCTTATAACTCTAATTATTCACGGACACTGATTTATAAGCTTTAAAAACTGAGATGTTCTGAGCTAAATGTCCAAATAGTCCAGTTTTTTGGAAGTGCTATATTAGAGGAGTAATAATTTGAGATCTGTTTTATTTGAGATTAATGTGTAATCTCTGTAAAACAAAATATATAAATAAATGTAGGATAGTTAAATGGTATAAACTGACGAAATGATTGAGTTAAAAACGAATTTAAACCATGTGCGTTGGCTGGCTTGAGTGATTACACGATGCAGAGGCTGACGATGGCGCCACCTTGTGTCTATAAACTGCAACCACACCATCCACTAAACCATCCTTTTACAATCGCTGACAAACTGGTCAAAACAACCAGCGTAACAATTTGATTAGACAAGAATTAAAGTATAAACCAAATATACTTAGCCAGTTCTTAGTAAACCCTGACATCCCATTTTTACTTTGATATCTTGAGCTTTTTTGATGATAAAGCAGCTTAAGCTTAAGTTCAATGTAAAAGTTTAGCATGTTGAAAAAGTGTTGTTTAAATTAGCAAGTGTGAAAACATTCATGACGTCTCGTAAAATCCATAATAATTCAGAAGAGGATGCTAATGTATTAAACTCAATATTCATTCATTCATTATCTCCCGCTTTATCCTCTATTAGGGTCGCGGTGGGGTTCCCCATGCCCATCCAGGGGAGAACGTCTCGGACGCTGAACGTCTCGGACGCTGGGCCCCGTGTCTGCGTGGGTTTCCTCCGGGTTCTCCGGTTTCCTCCCACAGTCCAAAAACATCATTCAGTCCCGCCTTCATTAGTTATTCATTCATTCATTCAATCATTCATTATCTTCCGCTTTATCCTCTATTAGAGTCATGGGGGGGGTTCCCCATGCCCATCCAGGGGAGAACGTCTCGGGCACTGGGCAGATACACCCAGGACAGGGCGCCAATCTATAGCTGGGCACACACTCACTCACACAGGCAGACACACTCTATATGGGGCAATTTGGAGAACTCAATTGACTTGTTCCATGTTTTTGGACTGTGGGAGGAAACCGGAGAACCCGGAGGAAACCCACGCGGACACGGGGAGAACATGGAAAGGTTAGTGTCGCGGTGGGATTCCCCATGCCCATCCAGGGGAGAACGTTTCGGGCGCTGGGCAGATAGACCCAGGACAGGACGCCAATCTTTCGCTGGGTACACACACACACACTATATATGGGGCAATTTGGAGAACTCAATTGACTTGATCCATGTTTTTGGACTTTGGAAAGAAACCGGAGAACCCGGAGGAAACCCACGCAGACACGGGGAGAACATGGAAAGTCCACCCAGATGGGGATTCGAACCAGGAATCCCTAGAGCTGAGAGGAGAACATGCTAACCACTAATCCACCGTGCCGCGTACCCAAACATACAAAGATTAAAAATACTTCCTATTGCAGTACTTGTCTTCTGTCAAATAAAAATCCAGTTTATTTGAATATCATATTTTAGTTAGTTACACCTGAGTGAAGAATATGCAACAAATGTTTTTATTCACGACACATGAGTGATACAAGTTCAGTTACACAAATGCAACCATTTAAAGCTAATGTACTTTTTTGCATCATTTGTCAAAAAAAGGCCAATCTTATGTATCTTTATAATACCATTATTATATTCTTTATATTTTACATTTTTAATATACACAGCCTGAGCAACAACAAAAAAAATACTCAGGTCAGCCGATTTCTTGTTACTTCATGATCTGTATGAGAAAGTAGACCGTGACATATTTGGGCCAGAATAAAATACAGTACATGCATTTTTTCATGCTGTAAACTAATAAAATTGACATTAAAACTAAAATCCACACTAATTTAACTGTAAATTCAAGTAAAGTGTTATGTTAACACGACTGTACTGTATATTGTTTATTAAACTGTATAGTATCATTTATTAGACAGTGTTGTAGGACATCAACTTACTGATACTGATTAGGTTATTATTGTTGAGTATATGTACACTTGTTTTCTTGTTTATTATTATGTGTAACTGTATAAATCATACTGTTCTTATTCCTGGCTCCACCAATTATTAAGGTTGCTGTGCGCTTGGGGAAGCAATCTAACCACCATTCATTCATTCATTTATCTTCCGCTTTATCCTCTATTAGGGTCACGGTGGGGTTCCCCATGCCCATCCAGGGGAGAACGTCTCGGGCGCTGGGCAGAAAGACCCAGGACAGGGCGCCAATCCATCGCTGAATCTAACCACCAGTTGCTCCCAATTGCTCTGGGTGATGACCTCACACAGTGTGTGTATATGTTACTTTAGTTTTGTACCTGTACTCCAAATGATCAAAATCTTTAGTGGATTCTGAAACATTCATTTTAAAGGCGGAATCCACATATTTTATTTTTTCTTCATCCAGCATTTGAAATAGGCCTTTTCTAAACCCTATACTTCCTCAACCTATTTATCCCCAGGCTAAAGCATTGAATAAAGTGATGGTAGAAGCCACTAATCCGTGCCTGACAAAGGCTGATGGCCATGCTCATGATGGCCATGCCTGTAATGATGAAAACAAATGTGATCATGAAATATTTGGGATGTTTTGGCACAATGTCTCCAAAACCTATAGTGGTGAGTGTGATGAAGCAGAAGTAAAAGGCTTCAAAATGGGTCCAATCCGTCTCCCACTGTGGTAAGACGAGCGCCCAGATAAACATGTAGGCGACGATGACGAACAGGATTAGCAGAACGGGCACATTCAAACGGTCCATCACTTGACCAATAGCAGCAAAGTCCCACATCTTGAAGTCTGGGGGCAAAGGAGGCATCTGATTGAGCTGAGGGCTAGAGCGGGAACGTTTCAATTCATTCCCAAAGTTTTCCTTTGCAATAATCATTTCAAAGATCTTCAGATTGTTCAGGAGTTGGGTGGACTTCTTCCTGACAGTGGACTGGGTTTTCATCACTTGGCTGATGTCCAGAGGTTTATGTTCTACCACATCCTGGTTGAAGGTATACGTTCCATTGTTTATGGCAACACTTTTTCGGCCTTCATGGAATGAACATAACCGAGTAAAACGATGCTTGTAGGAGGAGTGAAACTTTTGGTATGCATTGGATACGAACATAGCCAAAATGTCCCCAAAGTCCAAAATGACCAGAAGCATGAGTGGAATGCCCACCATGGCATAAAGGATACAAAATGCCCTCCCAGCTACGGTCAGAGGGTAGATTTCTCCATATCCTGCAAACAGAGTCAGAATGAGTTATTATCAATAATTATTAAAAATAAAATGTAGTCATGGGCGGCACGGTGGCTTAGTGGTTATCACGTTCTCCTCTCAGCGCTAGGGATTCCAGGTTCGAATCCCCATCTGGGTGGAGTTTCCATGTTCTCCCCGTGTCCGCGTGGGTTTCCTCCAGGTTCTCCGGTTTCCTCCCACAGTCCAAAAACATGGATCAAGTTAATAGAGTTCTCCAAATTGCCCCATATAGAGTGTGTCTGTGTGAGTGAATGTGTGCCCAGCGATAGATTGGTGCCCTGTCCTGGGTGTATCTACCCAGCGCCCGAAACGTTCTCCCCTGGATCGGCATGGGGAACCCCACCACGACCCTAATAGAGGATAAAGCGGAAGATAATGAATGAAAATGAATGAATGAATAATGATAATGACACGGTGGCTTAGTGGTTAGCATGTTCTCCTCTCAGCGCTAGGGATTCCTGGTTCGAATCCCCATCTGGGTGGAGTTTCCATGTTCTCCCCATGTCCGCGTGGGTTTCCTCCGGGTTCTCCGGTTTCCTCCCACAGTCCAAAAACATGGATCAAGTCAATTAAGTTCTCCAAATTGCCCCATATATAGTGTGTGTGTGTGTGTGTGTACCCAGCGATGGATTGGCGTCTATCTGCCCAGCGCCCGAGACGTTCTCCCCTGGATGGGCATGGGGAACCCCACCGCGACCCTAATAGAGGATAAAGTGGGAGATAATGAATGAATGAATGAATATATTGTAGTGGAATGGAAATATAAAGTAGAATTAAAAGGATATGCTTAAGTAAAGTACAAGTACTTCAGTCAATGATATTTTATCACTGGATAAAATATAGGAAAGTAATTAAAACAGCATAGCATAAAAGAAAGAACGATAAATGAAGAAAGCTGAAAGGATCTTGGGTGTGTATTAGAGCACTCTAATGGCTTTTCTCCTCCTCTGCTCTTCCAATAATTAGTTTAACATTGTTCTGACACACTCACCCCAAAAGGACACACTCTATATGGGCAATTTGGGAACTCTAAACTTGACCCCTGTTTTGGACGTGGGGGGAAAACCCGGAAAAACCCGGAGGAAACCCACGGGGATACGGGAAACAGGGAAAAATCCACCCGATTGGATTCGAACCGGGAATCCCTAGTGCTGAGAGGAGAACGCAACCACTGGGGAAAAAACCTAAAAAAATTTAAAAAAACAAAAAATACAAATTTAAAAAAATCTACAAATAAGTAAATAAAAATATTAAAATAATAAAATAAAAAAATATATAAACATCGTAAATAAATATAATAATAACACAACAGTCAAATAAAAAGGGTTTTTAAAAAAACCAGTAATCAATTTACCACTGGTATTTATTTATTCATCATTATCTCCCGCTTTTTCCTCATTAGGGGTCGCGGTGGGGGTTTCCCCCTGCCCCTCCAGGGGAGAACGTTTGGGCGCTGGGCAATACACCCAGGACAGGGTGCCAATCCATCGCTGGGGCCCGGTATTAAATTGGTCATTTTTTGGGGCCTTTTTTCCAAAGCGACTTTCAAGGTGGCACAGGGTTTTATCACAAAACCCCGGCAAAGAGGGTTAAGGGTCTTGCTCAAAGGGCCCCCAATGTAATTTAGTGGACGGGGTTTGAAACCCCCAAACCTTTAGATTGAAGCCCCAAAACCCTCCACTGACAACCCCCCCTCAATTATAATTTTACTAAATATACAGCTGGACAGAAGGGGTGCAGTGTGCGTGACATTTCCCCAAAAAAGATCCTGAGTTTTAGTCCTAGCAGTATTTTGGGCGGTGCATTAGTCTTCCCACAGTGTCACAAGGTGTTTAAATGAAAAACAGCAGCATCTGCACTAACACCCCCTAGCATCAGGTCACGCAGAACTGAAAAATAAACAAACCCCCACCCAAAGATACCCTTTTTGTGGACCTGACCAAAAAGAGAACAGAGAACCCCCGGGGGTAAAAAAACAAA
>JAFMOC010000676.1:322500-325043 GCA_019802505.1 Corydoras sp. C115 | reverse complement strand
CACATTGCAACACACACATTGTAACACACACACACATTGTAACACACACACATTGTAACACACACACACACACACACTATAACACACACACACTGTAACACACACACACTGCTGGGCATTGAAGTTGAAATCCCGCGGGAACGCAGGAGTGAAGTGTAAACCTTCGGAGAGCTTTGGCATGTTCTCCCCGCGATGCTTTGCGGCTCCGTGTGGTGAGCGCGTGTGCGCGCGCGGAGCGTCTCACAGGAAGGGCATCCGGCAGAGCCGCCGCGGCCCCCTGGCGCCTATCCCGTCACAATCTGACTCCCCCAGCCGGCTCCCGGTTCTGACCCGAGTCTGTATAATTAATGAGCCGAATATTAATGAGCTCCTAATCAGTGCTTTATTTCCCGCCGCGCTGTGACGTAACGACCCCGCCGCCCGCCGCGCTGTGACGTAACGACCCCGCCGCTCGGTGACGTAGGCCGCGGTTCGGAGGGGCAGCTGAAGGTTCTCACACCGTTTAGAACTTCATCCTGATTCAGGACCTTAATGAGCTTCATTAAGCCGAGCGCTCAGCCAATCAGGACGCAGAGCCGCGGGACTGAAATAGAGCTGCTTCATTCACACCTTTAATCTCACTCTGACACCCCCCCCCCCACACACACACACACACACACACACACACTCACACACACACACTCACACACACACACACACACACACACACACACACACACACTCAGGTGTGGCATTCAACACACAGTCTGGCTCACAGTCTCAGTTCTAATTCATCCCAAAGCTGGAGCTTTATGGGTTCAGGTGCTGTGGGCCTTCCCCAAACTGTTCTCACAGCAGGTGTTCAATCTGATACACCTGTGTTATGATAAAGGGGCGTGTTCCAGATTCATACCTCATTTCCTGTTACCAAGCAACAGGCTGCAGGGTGACTGATCTGTCTCTGTACTAGAACAAGGGGGCGGTGGTGTAATTTGGGTGGTGTTGTGAGGGGGTGGTGGTGTAGTTTGGGTGTTGTGAGGGGGTGGTGGTGTAGTTTGGGTGTTGTGAGGGGGTGGTGGTGTAGTTTGGGTGGTGGTGTAGTTTGGGTGGGGTTTCGAGGGGGTGGTGTAGTTTGGGTGGTGTTGTGAGGGGGTGGTGTTGTAGTTTGGGTGTTGTGAGGGGGTGGTGGTGTAGTTTGGGTGGTGTTGTGGGGGGGGTGGTGTAGTTTGGGTGGTGTTGTGAGGGGGTGGTGGTGTAGTTTGGGTGGTGGTGTGAGGGGGTGGTGTAGTTTGGGTGGTGTTGTGAGGGGGTGGTGGTGTAGTTTGGGTGGTGTTGTGGGGGGGTGGTGGTGTAGTTTGGGTGTTGTGAGGGGGTGGTGGTGTAGTTTTGGGTGGTGTTGTGAGGGGGTGGTGGTGTAGTTTGGGTGGTGGTGTGAGGGTGTGGTGGTGTAGTTTGGGTGGTGGTGTGAGGGGGTGGTGGTGTAGTTTGGGTGGTGTTGTGGGGGGGTGGTGTAGTTTGGGTGGTGGTGTGAGGGTGTGGTGGTATAGTTTGGGTGGTGTAGTGAGGGGGTGGTGGTGTAGTTTGGGTGGGGGGGTGGTATAGTTTGGGTGGTGTAGTTTGGGTGGTGGTGTGAGGGTGTGGTGGTGTAGTTTGCGTGGTGTTGTGAGGGGGTGGTGGTGTAGTTTGGGTGGTGGTGTGAGGGGGTGGTGTAGTTTGGGTGGTGGTGTGAGGGGGTGGTGTAGTTTGGGTGGTGGTGTAAGGGGGTGGTGTAGTTTGGGAGGTGGTGTGAAGGGGTGGTGTAGTTTGGGTGGTGGTGTGAGGGTGTGGTGTAGTTTGGGTGGTGGTGTAGTTTGGGTGGTGTTGTGAGGGGGTGATGGTGTAGTTTGGGTGGTGGTGTGAGGGGGTGGTGTAGTTTGGGTGGTGGTGTGAGGGGGTGGTGTAGTTTGGGTGGTGTTGTAGTTTGGGTGGTGTTGTGAGGGGGTGGTGGTGTAGTTTGGGTGGTGGTGTGAGGGGGTGGTGTAGTTTGGGAGGTGGTGTGAGGGGGTGGTGTAGTTTGGGAGGTGGTGTGAGGGGGTGGTGGTGTAGTTTGGGTGGTGGTGTGAGGGGGTGGTGTAGTTTGGGTGGTGTTGTGAGGGGGCGGTGGTGTAATTTGGGTGGTGTTGTGAGGGTGTGGTGGTGTAGTTTGGGTGGGGTTTCGAGGGGGTGGTGTAGTTTGGGTGGTGTTGTGAGGGGGTGGTGTTGTAGTTTGGGTGTTGTGAGGGGGTGGTGGTGTAGTTTGGGTGGTGTTGTGGGGGGGTGGTGGTAGTTTGGGTGGTGTTGTGAGGGGGTGGTGGTGTAGTTTGGGTG
This sequence comes from Corydoras sp. C115, assembly GCA_019802505.1. Classification (NCBI taxonomy): domain Eukaryota; kingdom Metazoa; phylum Chordata; class Actinopteri; order Siluriformes; family Callichthyidae; genus Corydoras; species Corydoras sp. C115. The sequence goes on along the minus strand of JAFMOC010000676.1, from coordinate 322,718 downwards.
GTGGTGTGAGGGGGTGGTGTAGTTTGGGTGGTGTTGTGAGGGGGTGGTGGTGTAGTTTGGGTGGTGTTGTGGGGGGGTGGTGGTGTAGTTTGGGTGTTGTGAGGGGGTGGTGGTGTAGTTTGGGTGGTGTTGTGAGGGGGTGGTGGTGTAGTTTGGGTGGTGGTGTGAGGGTGTGGTGGTGTAGTTTGGGTGGTGGTGTGAGGGGGTGGTGGTGTAGT
>JAFMOC010000676.1:307500-310000 GCA_019802505.1 Corydoras sp. C115 | reverse complement strand
CCAGAAGTGCCTGTAGAACTCCGCCGGCAGTCCGTCGATTCCGGGGGCTCGTCCGGGTGACAGCTGTGAGACGGCGGCGGTCAGCTCTCGCAGGTGTAGGTCGGCGTCGAGGGCGTCGGCTTGAGCGGTTCTGAGCTTCGGGAGATCCCTGAGCAGTTCTCCTGTGCAGGATGGATCACAGGTGTCGGCGCTGTACAGTTCAGTATAAAAGTCCACAGCCATTCGTCTCATCTCGCGGGGGTCCGCGGTCACGGTTCCATCGTCGCGTTTTAAAAACAGCATCCTGTTCGGGGGTTTCTTAGTCCGCTGTAAATTAAAAAAATACGCAGTGGGAGCGTCCATGTCCCTGATGCTGGTAAAATGCGCTCTCAGCAGCGCCCCCTTTGCCTGTTCATGCATAAAAGAGTTTAAAACCTTTTTCTGTCCGTGCAGTCTGTTCCTCAGGTCCTCGCTGTTGTTGAGGAGTACCTCGGTGTGTAGGTGTGACAGACTCCTCTCAAGTTGCTGAACTGTCCTGCTGATGGCGCCGCTGGTGTGGCGGGTGAACTGCTGGCAGAACAGTTTTATTTGTATCTTGCCCATCTCCCACCAGGAGATCAGGTCCTCATATTCACCGCGACGCCGCTGCCATTCTGTCCATAAAACTTTAAAAGCAGAGCAGAACAGTTCATTCTGTAAAAACTTCACATTAAAACGCCAATAAAAACAGGGCTTTTCATTAAAATGAAGCATTACATCAACCATGATAAGATGATGATCGGAGAACCCAGTCGGAGAGTTAAAAACCGAACGCACCTTATTTCTGTCTGTATATTTAAAATAAAATCGATCCAGACGGGCAGCACTGACCATGTTCTCACATGCCTTTAACCACGTGTACTGCCTTACGTTCTGATTCCTCTCTCTCCAAACGTCCACGAGGTTATACTGCGTGATAAAACTCTTTAAAACATCAACAGACTGAGGGTGAGGTTCCTCAGAGTTCCTGTCCTGTGTGAAGTCCACAGTGCAGTTCCAATCCCCACCTAGAACCATCAGTGAGTCGGGGTGGAACTGCTGTAGACCCTGGTGTAATTTTCTGAACGTGTTGGCTCTCTGTGCCCCGTTGTTTGGGGCGTACACGTTCACGAACAGGAACTCTGTGTCATTGATCTCAGCCTGGAGGATTAAAACTCTACCTGGTTCTAGTTCTTTAAAACGGGTGTTGGTGAGTGTGATTCTTTTGGAGGTCAGGACTGCCACCCCAGCACTGGTGTTTGTGCCATGACTGAGGAAACAGTCCCCCTCCTCCCACCACCTCCTCCATTCTGTCTCATTATCCCGGTCACTGTGAGTTTCTTGTAGAAATAAAATGTCTAAGTTTTTACTTTTAAAAAGCTGCTTTATCAGTGTTCTTTTAGTTCTATCCCTACCTCCATTTATATTAAAAGATCCTATTTTTAAAATCATGTCCAATATAAAAGGGGAAGAGTAAAACCAATAAAATAATAAAACAGAACAGATGATAAAAACAGTACAGTAAACCCACAGTAAAAACCTTTTCATATTAAAATCACTTTTGTGTTGAGGCCTGTTCCTTTCTCAGTTTTGTTAACAATTTTTTTAAACGAAATCTTTTCTGTTGACTGATTTCTTCATAGTTTGCCATCTTACGTATTTTCATAACAGATTTTATAAATTTATTAACATCAGGGAAGAAATCAGTGACCTCAACGCTCTTTCCGAAGGTTTCATCTAAAAAAACGCTGATCTCCTGAGCGGAGTAGAGGTGGTCATCCCCGACCTGAGAACCGATCTCAGAGACCTCGGACATAGTGTCGTCGTCTCTGTCCTGTTCCACCTCTTCTTGTGCTGGCACAGTGCTGCTTTCAGGTTCCTCTGTTTGAGCGCCCTGAGTGTCTCCATTTTCCAACACAGAGGAGACCTGAGATGGTGTTTCAGCAACATCTGTGCCAGTATCTCCGCCCTGGGCACTCTGACTTGGAGCATCGTCAATGCTCTCAGTGCCCTCATTGTTTTCTCCAGCTTGGCCCTCCTCCACACATTTTTTTACAATTTCAGGCTGTTCCTCAGCCACATCTTTTTTTTCGGAGCTCGCCGTTCCCTCCTCACTGGGGCCCTTTGGGTGTTCCTCCTCGCCCCGGGTGTCGTTCTCATTCTGAGGGCGGGACGGGACACGGCGGCTCCTCTTGGCCACACTGCCCTGCTGTGTGACCTGGGCGTATGAAGCCACCAGCTCAGGACCTGAGCGTTTTGGCTTCACCTGTTCAGGTCCGATTTTCTGAGCAGCAGCGCCATCTACGCTTCGTTCGGGGGTATGGCACCCAGGTTCACCGTGCTCCTGGATGTCACCCCCCCGCTGCTCTTCGCCTTCTCCACCACCAGTCTGTAGCGCTTTCGGACACTCAGCCTTTCTGTGTCCGAGCTCCCCGCACGAGAAGCACCGCAGGATCCCCGAGCTCGCGAATATGAGGAAGCTCTGTCCCTCGTGAGTGACCCT
>JAFMOC010000676.1:292500-300000 GCA_019802505.1 Corydoras sp. C115 | reverse complement strand
CAAATAAACAAACATACAAATAAACAAACAGACCAATAAACTAACAAATAAACAAACATACCAATAAACTAACAAATAAACAAACAACAAATAAACAAACAGACCAATAAACTAACAAATAAACAAACATACCAATAAACTGACAAATAAACAAACAGACCAATAAACTAACAAATAAACAAACATACCAATAAACTGACAAATAAACAAACAGACCAATAAACTAACAAATAAACAAACATACAAATAAACAAACAGACCAATAAACTAACAAATAAACAAACAACAAATAAACAAACAGACCAATAAACTAACAAATAAACAAACATACCAATAAACTGACAAATAAACAAACAGACCAATAAACTAACAAATAAACAAACATACAAATAAACAAACAGACCAATAAACTAACAAATAAACAAACATACCAATAAACTAACAAATAAACAAACAACAAATAAACAAACAGACCAATAAACTAACAAATAAACAAACATACCAATAAACTGACAAATAAACAAACAGACCAATAAACTAACAAATAAACAAACATACCAATAAACTGACAAATAAACAAACAGACCAATAAACTAACAAATAAACAAACATACAAATAAACAAACAGACCAATAAACTAACAAATAAACAAACACACAAACAAAACAGACCACTGAACTAACAAATAAACAAAAACAAATAAACAAACAGACAATAAATAAACAAATAAACAACCACACACACAAATAAACAAACACATAAACAACAAACAAACATACCAATAAACTAACAAATAAACAAACAACAAATAAACAAACAGACCAATAAACTAACAAATAAAAACACACAAACAACAAACAGACCAATAAATAAATAAACACACAAACAGACCAATAAACAAACAACAAAACACAAACAGACCAATAAATAAACAAATAAAAACACACAACAAACAGATTAATAAATAAATAAACACACAAACAGACCAATAAACTAACAAATAAACAAACAACAAAACACAAACAGACCAATAAATAAACAAACACACAAACAGACCAATAAACTAACAAATAAACAAACAACAAAACACAAACAGACCAATAAATAAACAAATAAAAACACACACAACAAACAGACCAATAAATAAATAAACACACAAACAGACCAATAAACAAACAACAAATAAACAAACAACAAAACACAAATAGACCAATAAATAAACAAATAAACAACCACACAAACAAATAAACAGACACACAAACAAATAAACAAACAGACCAATAAATAAACAAACACACAACCTGTCCAATAAAACAAACAAACAAATAAACAAACAGTAAAAAACTAAACAAAAAAAACACACAAACAAACAAAGAAAGATGAAAGAAAGCGTTTGGTTGATTGTGATTGTGATGTTTAAAACCTCGTAGATGTAATTGATGAGTTTAACATGTTCTCTCTTGAGTAAGTGACGGCTGAAGGTTCTGATGTTCTGTCTGTAGATCAGATCACAGATGATCAGATAGAGAGGGGGCTGCTGAAGTCCGAGTTAAAGGAGAAGGTGACGTTCGTGCTGCTGCGCCGACACCGCCATCAGACCAAGAAGTCCAACCTGCGCTCTCTGGCTGACATCGGACGCACGGTGTCCAGCGCCAGCCGCCTCTTCAGCAACCAGGACAACAACGGTACTGCAGCTCCGCCTCTCTCTCTCTCTCTCTCTCTCTCTCTCTCACTCACTGTTCTAGTGTGGTCAGTCAGATCTTAGGTGTCAAACTCGCGGCCCGCAGGCCACGTCCGGCCCATGATACACTGATATCCGGCCCACCGATCATCTTACACTGATCTGTTATTATTATTAATGAAGCGCTGATAACACAAAGAACTTCAGATCCCATAATGCAGTGCAACCGCTGCCCTACTGAACGCTGGTTTACATGGAAACGGTTCTGTATCATTCACACACACACACACACACACACACACACACACACACACACACACACACCCCCGGTGATCCTCTGAGATGTGAGGTGTGATTGTTCTAATCTGATCTAATGGCCCGTTCCTCTGATCTGGGTTCTCGGTTCTCGGTTCTGTTCTGTGGAACGGTTCCAGCAGACTGTTCTGCGTCTCAACTGGGACCTCAGGTTCTGGTGGGAGCTGTTCCCGGGATAGGTTCTAAAGTGATGAAATGTTCTCTCTTTGATCTGATCTCATTTCCTCTTTTCTTTTCCTGTTTCCTCTGTGTGTTTCGCTGTGTGTGTGTGTGTGTGTGTGTGTGTGTGTGTGTGTGTGTGTGTGTGTGTGTGTGATATTAAAGTGCGTGGTTCTGTTGATCACTCGGTTCCGTGTTCTAGTCTCTCAGAGGAACAGATGCAGATGCTGAGGAGCAGCAGTACAGGTCGGCTCTGTAAGTCCATCAGTCTGAAGATCAGAAACAGGAACATTATATACACATCATATATATATACAACATTATATACACAACATTATATACACAACATTATATACACAACATTATATACACAACATTATATATACAACATTATATATATATACACAACATTATATATACAACATTATATACACAACATTATATATACAACATTATACATACACAACATTATATATATATACACAACATTATATACACAACATTATATACACAACATTATATATACAACATTATATACACAACATATACACAACATTATATATACACAACATATACACAACATTATATATATATACACAACATTATATACACAACATTATATACACAACATTATATATATATATATATATATATATATATATATATATATATATATATATATATATATACACAACATTATATATACACAACATTATAAACACAACATTATATATACATACACAACATTATATACACAACATTATATATACATACACAACATTATATACACAACATTATATATATATACACAACATTATATACACAACATTATATACACAACATTATATATACAACATTATATATATATACACAACATTATATATACAACATTATATACACAACATTATATACACAACATTATATATACAACATTATATATATATATACACAACATTATATATACAACATTATATACACAACATTATATATACAACATTATACATACACAACATTATATATATATACACAACATTATATACACAACATTATATACACAACATTATATATACAACATTATATACACAACATATACACAACATTATATATACACAACATATACACAACATTATATATATATACACAACATTATATACACAACATTATATACACAACATTATATATATATATATATATATATATATATATATATATATATATATATATATATATATATACACAACATTATATATACACAACATTATAAACACAACATTATATATACATACACAACATTATATACACAACATTATATATATACACAACATTATATACACAACATTATATACACAACATTATATATACAACATTATAAACACAACATTATCTACACAACATTATATACACAACATTATATATACAACATTATAAACACAACATTATATATACAACATTATAAACACAACATTATATACACAACATTATATACACAACATTATATATACAACATTATATACACAACATCATATATACACAACATTATATACACAACATTATATAAACATCAAATATACACAACATTATATACACAACATCATATATACACAACATTATATACACATCATATATACACAACATTATATACACATCATTATATACACAACATTATATACACAACATTATATACACAAGATTATATATACACCATTATATATATACAACAATATATATACACATTATATATACATTATATACACATTACATCATCATTATATACCATATAATCTATAGGGAACTGTTTCTATAAACTGTATACAATTTATAAACCTGTTTCATACACTATAGACTGTATATACATTACATATCCTATAGACCTTATACGTTACATACACTATAGACTGTATATACTGTACATTACATATAGTATGAACATTCTCTCAGTTCTCTAAGCGATGTTCTGGGTTACATTACTGTCGGTTATATATATTATATTATATTATATTATATTATATTATATTTATTATATTATATTATATTATATTATATTATATTATATTATATTATATTATATTATATTATATTATATTATATTATATTATATATATGATCTATAGATTACATGCAGTTAATGATCTAATGGAGCGTCAGTATAATAAGGTGTTAATTCTATAATAAAAGTCCCTGCGCTCGTTAGTTTAATGAGGAGGAACGACGGCGTTTAAGATGTTTAATGAGGTGACCGTTCTTAACGAGCCGATGTTCTGATCAGTTCCTCACACAGCTCGCGGCTTTAATCCTCGGCTAATCTGCTGTAACTTTAGCTCGGCCTGCCTCCTTTTTTATTTCGGACTGTTTAAGCTTTGACCTGCTCTGTGACCTATCCCGGCTGTCCTCCGCACATCCCTTCATCTGTTTAATGTCTTAACGTCTCACCTGTGCAGGTAGCCCCAGCGCGGCGCGGCGCAGCCTGACCTCCAGCAGCCTCATCGACCTCTCCGACAAAGCCGAGAAGGACCAGGTGAGTGCGCCACACGGTGGCCACTTTATTAGAGATGGACGACACCTCAGGGCTCCACCATCCAATCTAAACCAATCGAATCCAATCAAAACCATTTGAATCCAATCTAAACCAATCAAAACCAATATAAAACCAATATAAAACCAATATAAAACCAATCAAATCCAATCAAAACCAATTGAATCCAATCTAAACCAGTTAAAACCAATCTAAACCAATCCAAACCAATCTAAAACCAATCAAAACCAATCAAATCCAATCTAAACCAATCTAAAACAAATCAAAACCCAATCTAAACCAATCAAAACCAATAAAAAACAATAAAATCCAATCTAAACCAGTTAAAACCAATCTAAACCAATCCAAACCAATCAAATCCAATCTAAACCAATCTAAAACCAATCGAATTCAATCTAAACCAATTAAAACCAATCTAAACCCAATCTAAATCCATCTAAACCAATCGAATCCAATCTAAACCAATCAAAACCAATAACCCAATCTAAACTCATCTAAACCAATCAAATCCAATCTAAACCAATCAAAACCAATAAAAACCAATCTAAACCAATCAAATCCAATCAAAAACCAATCAAAAACCAATTAAAACCAATCAATTCCAATCTAAACCCATCTAAACCAATCAAATCCAATCTAAACCAATCAAAACCAATAAAAACCAATCTAAACCAATCAAATCCAATCAAAAACCAATTAAAACCAATCAATTCCAATCTAAAGCCATCTAAACCAATCAATTCCAATCTAAACAAATCTAAACCAATCAAATCCAATAAAAACCCAATCTAATCCAATCAAATCCAATCTAAACCAATTAAAACCAATCTAAATCAATCAAAAACCAATTAAAACCAATCAATTCCATCTAAACCCATCTAAACCAATCAAAACCCATCTAAACCAATCAAAACGCTCCACATCTGGAAACAGAGGTGGAGGTAAACCTCGTCCTGCAGCTGAAGGTCAGTGAGAGGTGGAGGAGCATCTCCCGCTTCCTATCCCGTCAGTCCTCAGGGAGGGTGGAGGTGGGTGGAGTTGTGGGGTTCACCCACCCTGCGCTTCACGGTCCTCAGATTAAAATCCCAAGTCCTCCAGAGCATCTCCACCTTCAGGGAGAACATCCTCATGGTGTTGAGGTTGAGGTGCGGGCCTTCCCCAAACTGTTTGGTGGTCTGTAACGCTCTCTCGCTCTCTCTCTCGCCCGGTCTCCCGGCTGACCTCTCACCTGGTGCGGGGTCAGCGTACGGACTCGCACCCGCGCTGCGTTCCGTCCCCCCGGCGGTTAAACATTCGCCTTCGAGCTCTCGCAGCACGCCTCGCGTTCCTGCATTCGCGTTCCTGTATCGCCCCCCCCGCCACCTCTGAAGCCTTTGATCTCTGGCCCGGTGTGGACGCCCGTTCCCGTTTGAGATAACGGACGGCTTTGAGGTCGCCATCGTATGGACGACTCGTGAGTCATTTGGTCTGAGTGATTCAGTACCGCTCCACCAACGAAAGCGTCATGTGATCAGTGATGGAGGAGCGGAGAACCCAAACCGTGAGCCGAATTCCACATCCACTAGGTGGAGCAGTGAGGCGGCGGTGTCCACCTCACTAAAGAGGCATTCCTAATAAAGTGGCCGCTGAGGCTCCCGTCTCTCGTCCTCGCGGCTGTGCGAGTGCCTGTGCGAGTGGCTGAGTGCCTGTGCGAGTATCTGTGCGAGTGCTTGTGCGAGTGCATGTGCGAGTGCCTGTGCGAGTGCCTGAGTGTTTGTGCGAATGCGAATGCCTGTGTGAGTGCCTGAGTGTCTGTGCGAGTGCCTGTGCGCAAGTGCCTGTGTGTCTGTGCGAGTATCTGCTCCTGTCTCTCGTCCTCGCGGCTGTGCGAGTGCCTGTGTGAGTGTCTGTGCGAGTGGCTGAGTGCCTGTGCAAGTGGCTGAGTGCCTGTCGAGTGCCTGTGTGAGTGCCTGTGTGAGTGCCTGTGTGAGTGCCTGTGTGAGTGCCTGTGTGAGTATCTGTGTGAGTATCTGTGTGAGTGCCTGTGTGAGTGCCTGTGTGAGTGCCTGTGTGAGTATCTGTGTGAGTATCTGTGTGAGTGCCTGTGTGAGTGCCTGTGTGAGTGCCTGTGTGAGTGCCTGTGTGAGTGCCTGTGTGAGTGCCTGTGTGAGTGCCTGTGTGAGTGCCTGGGCGAGTGCCTGGGCGAGTGTCTGTGTGAGTACCTGTGTGAGTACCTGTGTGAGTGCCTGTGTGAGTACCTGTGTGAGTGCCTGTGTGAGTACCTGTGTGAGTACCTGTGTGAGTGCCTGTGTGAGTGCCTGTGTGAGTGTCTGTGTGAGTGCCTGTGTGAGTGCCTGTGTGAGTGCCTGAGTGAGTACCTGTGTGAGTGTCTGTGTGAGTGCCTGTGTGAGTGTCTGTGTGAGTACCTGTGTGAGTGCCTGTGTGAGTGTCTGTGTGAGTGCCTGGGCGAGTGTCTGTGCAAGTGTCTGTGCAAGTGCCTGAGTGTCTGTGTAAGTGTCTGTGTGAGTGTCTGTGCAAGTGTCTGTGTGTGTCTGTGTGAGTGCCTGTGCCTGTGTAAGTGCCTGAGTGTCTGTGCGAGTGCCTGTGCAAGTGCCTGAGTGTCTGTGCGAGTGCCTGTGCAAGTGCCTGAGTGTCTGTGTGAGTGCCTGTGCAAGTGCCTGAGTGTCTGTGCGAGTGCCTGTGCAAGTGCCTGAGTGTCTGTGTGAGTGTCTGTGTGAGTGTCTGTGTAAGTGCCTGAGTGTCTGCGCGAGTGCCTGTGCGAATGACGCTGGTGTCTCCGGCTCTCGCAGTTGAATAATAAGTTCATGAAGAA
>JAFMOC010000676.1:267500-277500 GCA_019802505.1 Corydoras sp. C115 | reverse complement strand
TTCAACATCTAGTGGAGGTGCTCTCTCTCTCTCTCTCTCTCTCTCTCTCTCTCTCTCTCTCTCTCTTTTTCAGATCTTGGCTCTGGTGGCCGTCCGAAAGGCCATGGACCTCCTGTTCTCCCAGCATGACCTGGGTTACCTGGACGACGTGATGCCGGAGAAGGACAAGAAGAAGAAGGAGGACGAGAAGAGGAAGAAGAAGAAGAAGGGCAGCATCGACAGCGACGCCAACGACGTAGGACTTAAGCTTATAATATGTGTAATATGTGTAAGCTTATGAAATATGTGGACACCCCCCCCCCCCATCAGACCTTCTCTCCATGTACCTCTTAAACATCTGGAAGCTGTGGTAGATGCAGCTCCAGGCCCCCCAATAAATTCCCCAATGCCCCAAACAGTAACTCGGGGGGACAGTTGAGTTGGGGCATTGGGGAATTTATTAGACACTCGGTTCTCAGGTCCAGGTCAGGGTCTTAAACTGTCCCTCCACATCAGACCCCAAAATCTTGTGGAAAGCCCAGGTTGCCCCATACTTGGCCCTATAGTGTAAGTGTGAGTGTATTTTAAGGTTAATGCCGTGGTGATAACGTCTGCTCCCGCCTCCATCCACAGTCAGACTATCCAGCCAATGACAATATCCCCAGTATAAAGATCTCCATGGAGACGATGGAGGAGCCCCCGAAGGGCGAGCAGCCCTCAGACAGTGAGTAGGGTGTGGAGTGCCAGGGTGCCCGTCGTCTTCAGCTCCTGGCACGGGCGTGGTCTCTCTGCTCCTCTCGCACTGCACTGCGTCTCTCCTCGTTGCTCGTTAAAGCTCTGATGGTGTTTCTGGTGGTGTTTCTGATGGTGTTTCTGATGGTGTTTCTGGTGGTGTTTCTGATGGTGTTTCTGGTGGTGTTTCTGATGGTGTTTCTGGTGGTGTTTCTGATGGTGTTTCTGGTGGTGTTTCTGATGGTGTTTCTGATGGTGTTTTTGATGGTGTTTCTGATGGTGTTTCTGATGGTGTTTCTGGTGGTGTTTCTGGTGGTGTTTCTGATGGTGTTTTTGATGGTGTTTCTGATGGTGTTTCTGGTGGTGTTTCTGATGGTGTTTCTGATGGTGTTTCTGATGGTGTTTCTGGTGGTGTTTCTGGTGGTGTTTCTGGTGGTGTTTCTGATGGTGTTGCTGATGGTGTTTCTGATGGTGTTTCTGGTGGTGTTTCTGATGGTGTTTCTGATGGTGTTTCTGATGGTGTTTCTGGTGGTGTTTCTGATGGTGTTGCTGATGGTGTTTCTGATGGTGTTTCTGGTGGTTTTTCTGATGGTGTTTCTGATGGTGTTTCTGGTGGTGTTTCTGATGGTGTTTCTGATGGTGTTTCTGGTGGTGTTTCTGATGGTGTTTCTGATGGTGTTTCTGGTGGTGTTTCTGATGGTGTTTCTGATGGTGTTTCTGATGGTGTTTCTGATGGTGTTTCTGGTGGTGTTTCTGATGGTGTTTCTGGTGGTGTTTCTGATGGTGTTAACCACCTGAACGCCGCGCCACCGTACGCCTGCTTCACTCTGCACTGCGCTCCTGATCAAAAGTATGTGGACGCCGTTGATGTTCCTGTGTGTGATGAACTGTAGGAGGTGATGGGTGTGTGGGCCTGGCAGTTGAACAGTTGAACTGTGCCCTCTAGTGGACAGAGCACACAATGACGGCACTCACAGAGTTGAGAACCTCTGCTGGTTCTGTTGGTTCTGTAAGTGTGGATCATGCAGGGGGTGTTCTACTGCTCATCACATACTGTACAGTGAATTGTACAGGTGAATCGTACAGGTGAATTGTACAGGTGAATCGTACAGGTGAATCATACAGGTGAATCGTACAGGTGAATCGTACAGGTGAATCGTACAGGTGAATCGTACAGGTGAATCGTACAGGTGAATCGTACAGGTGAATCATACAGGTGAATCGTACAGGTGAATCGTACAGGTGAATCGTACAGGTGAATCGTACAGGTGAATCGTACAGGTGAATCATACAGGTGAATCAGACAGGTAAAATTCAACTGTCCACAAACTTTTGATCATTTTATAATTTATTGCCTCTAATAATCTGTTTTTATAAAATATTACCTTTAATGTCCGTCTTTATTTCAGTGTGTGTGTGTGTTTTGTGTCTTTATTCTTTGTGTGTGTGTGTGTGTGTGTGTGTGTGTGTGTGTGTGTGTTGTCTGCACTCTGCTGTTAAATTATTTTATTTTATTGTTTACATATAATATAATACTGCTGTGTGTGTGTGTGTGTGTGTGTGTGTGTGTGTGTGTGTGTGTGTGTTACAGGAGCTAAACCATCCTCTTTCCTTACTCCATATTAATACTGCGGGGTTCTGTTCCTCTAAATCGAGGTAAAAAAACAAAACATGAAATCAATAAATCATAAACATTACATTTGTATTGATCTCTACGTCACAGTGGAACCTTAGTTATGTCCTTCATCGGGTTCGGTTCGGTTCTGTGGGTTCTGATTGCTCTCTGTAGTTGAACCTGATGCAGGTCCATGTGGAATTCTCTGAACGCTGTACCTGCTGCCACCTTCCGGTTAAAGGACGCATTGCAGCGCTATGACGCGGCAGCTCTCATTAGAACTCCATCCATCCATCCAACATCTTCTGCTTTATCCTCTATTAGGGTCGGGGGGGGTGTTCCCCATGTCCATCCAGGGGAGAACGTCTATGGCGCTGGGCAGATACACCCAGGACAGGGGGGCAATCTATCGCTGGACACACACTCACTCACACATTCACACATACTCTATATGGGGCAATTTGGAGAATTCGGTTGACCTTGATCCATGTTTTTGGACTGTGGGAGGAAACCGGAGAACCCAAATGGACACAAATGTCAGATGTCAGAAAGGCAGGTTCCTGTGTTTGATTGGCCATCGCAGGGGACATCAGACTGAATGATGGGAGTCCTCATGCTTTCGTACAGTATAAAGATCTAATTTAAATAAAAAACATCAGGAAGGAACCCTACAGAACCTGAAGGACCAAACGTTCTTATGCTGTGTACAAAAGTACAAGGACACCCATCATTCTGTCTGATGTCCACTGCGGTGACCAATCAAACACAGGAACCTGCCTTTCTGACATTTATATGTATCTATCTCCATGGAAACAGTTTGGGGAAGGCCCGTTTTTGTTTCAGTGCACACAGACAGGGTGGGGTGGTTGCTCACTTGGTTTTTTGTTATGATGCGAGCTTGTGCAGATGAGGAGGTTTAAGGCGTGGGAGGTGCACCCTCACAGCAGGAGGTCTTCGTCATGTCACAATGGAAAACCCGAGTTGTGTTTCTCTCTCGCAGTCAGGACCTGAGCAGCTTCATGGAGACGGTGCGAGACGTCCAAACCGGCAAGGACCACAGAGACAAAAGATTCTCCGGGAACCCAGAGACTGACCACGCAGAACTTTAAACTTCATGTTCCGTTTACTAACGAGGAGCTTCATTAAATCAGATCAGATCCGATCGCACAAGCCACATGGTCAAAAGTAGGACATCACTCCACATCACTCCTGAACATCTCCTCCTTTCTTCTGCTCCAGGGTCCGGTGGTGCTCAGTTCACACCAGCATGTCCCTCATCTGGAGATGGAGTGATGGTTCTGGTTTCCATAGTTCATGTCAGATGGATCGTGTCCATCTCCAGATCTTTAAAAACACTGTTTTTAACATTTGGCGCCAAAGATCTGGGACTCACACCCTCACACCCTCACACCCTCACACCCTCACTGGCTCTCTTTATTAGATCCACCAGATGAAGATGGACTTTGTAGTTCTATAGTTACATTTTGAAGTCCATCTGTTTCTCTACACACCGTGTTAAAACCCATCCATCCATCCATCATCTTCTGCTTTATCCTCTATTAGGGTCGCGGTGGGGTTCCCCATGCCCATCCAGGGGAGAACGTTTCGGGTGCTGGGCAGATACACCCAGGAATCTATCACTGGGCCCACACTCACTCACACAGACACACTCTATATGGGGCAATTTGGAGAACTCAATTGACCTTGATCCATGTTTTTGGACTGTGGGAGGAAACCGGAGAACCTGGCAGAAACCCACGCGGACATGGGGAGAACATGGAAACTCCACCCAGTTGGGGATTCGAACCGGAATACCCAGCGCTGAGAGGAGAACATGCTAAACCACTAAACCACCGTGCCACCACCCATGTTAAAACAAAAGTACAGAGGAACCGCTGGACTACAACTGGAACTGCAGAACTACAAAGTCCATCTTTATAAACAACGGGGCTGAGGAGGGTAGAAGAAAGGAGGTGTCAGTATGATGTCCACATACTTTTGTTCATGTGCTTGTGATTAATTAATCTTTTGATTAGAGATGTGACCGAAAGCAATAGTTAATGAGTATAATCATTTTAATCTGTCAATGAGAATGACTTATTCATGTTACAGGAATAACTGAAGCGTCCACATACTTTGGACACGTCGTCCATTTTGATTCACCCCCGTTCCTGCAGACGACGTTCCGCGGCGTTCTCGTGCTGCTTCACCAATCACTGTTTAAAAATCATGTTTTTTTTTTATTTTAATGAGCTTCATTTGAATATGTAAATGACATGCGTGTACGAATGTGGGCGGAGTTTAGATCCTGATAGCACGGTTACAGGGTGCAGTGCCTTAAGAGCAAACGTTAATTAATAATCATTTAATTTATTTCAACTAATCATTCAACGACATCAACCAGATTTTATTTAATTTATTAAAAACTCTCTGAGCTCAGGTTCAGCAGATCTGAGGGGGGGGGGAGCTGATTAACACGTTCAGATCTCCAGCAGAAGGCTTCATAACGTTCACATCGTTAGTCTGATTAATTAAAACGTTGGGTTTTTATTTAATTACAACATCATCAGGACGCTGAGCCCCAGCGCTCGGTCCTGATCCATTGGAATCATCAGTAATCAGTCTGATTGTGATTTGTTTTGTTATTTTTGTTGTTACTGTGTAAATTACCGGCTCGTTAGCCGTCTGATCGTTAATGGCTGAACTTTATTCAGGTTTGTACTTTAAACCTTCAATAAATTCACTTTAGATTTATTAAATTTGCCCTCGTTCACTTCTCTCTAAAGTTTCATTCTCTTCCACTTAATTCTCTACTAGAGCGGTGGGGAGGGGGGGGGGTTCCCCATGCCCATGCCCATTCAGGGGAGAACGTTTGGGGTGCTGGGCAGATACACCCAGGACAGGGTGCCAACTTATCACTGGGCACACACTCACAGGATGTGGGGCAATTTAGAGCATTCACATCACCTCCAATCCATGTTTTTGGGCTGTGGGAGGAAACCCACATGGACATGGGGAGAACTCGCAAACTCCACCCAGATTGGGATTTGATCCTGGATCCCCAGCGCTGAAAGGAGAACATGCTAAAGCACTAAGTCAATGTGCCGCCCTTTTCTGCTTTACATCACATTGTTTATTCACTCGCTGTATACCACACGGGCGGCACAGTGACCGGTTAACATGTTCTCTGCTTAGTGCTGGTTCAAATCCCAATAAAATGCCCCATATTGAGTGTGTGAGTTTAAGTGTGTGTGTGTGTGTGAGTGAGTTTAAGTGTGTGTGTGTGTGTGTGTGTGTGTGTGTGAGTTTAAGTGTGTGTGTGTGTGTGTGTGTTTAAGTGTGTGCAGTAGAAGATTAAGCAGAAAAAAATAAATAAATCTCCATTATCTTCCGCTTCATCCTCTATTAGGGTTGCGGATGTGTGTGTGTGTGTGTGGGGGGGGGGGGGGGCAAATACACCCAGGACAGGGGGTGGCAATCTATCACTGAGCACACACACTCACACATACACACTCTATATGGGGCAATTTTGAGAATTCAACTTCGACTTGATCCATGTGTTTGGACTGTGGGAGGAAACCCACACGGACACGGGGAGAACATGCAAACTCCACCCAGATGGGGATTCGAACCGGGAATCCCCACTGCTGAGAGGAGAACATGCTAAACACCAAGCCATCAAAATGAATAAATGTAAATAAGTAAATCTACACTGTGCATAAACGAACAAACTAATACAGCATGAACGAGCTGGTCATTTAAACTACAGTCGATATGTTTAATATCAGGAAGAACGATTAAATCGCTGCGACTCTAACAAAGTTAATGTTAGATCAGTCGTTATGACTATCACAGCTACATTATGTTATTATGTTAGAGTAAACACGGCGTGGTGTTCGTATCGGTAACACATGCTGATGTTTATACTTCTCTGATGATTAAACGCTACTTTTTGAGTTTAAAAGACTATTTTATTCACGTTTACACGGAAACTCCATTTCCCATGAGGCCGCGTTTCAACGTAGCCCCGCCCCTCCGTCTCTAGCCCGGTCTTATATAGTACAGCGTTATGAAACGGAGCAGACGCTGCGTTTTTAAATTTGTTTGTACTTTATAAACTCTGCTCATTTTAAAGTCTCACAACACGCCGTCAAACGTTTAATCGTTGGGTTATGACGTAGAGAAAGCCAACGCGGGAAATAAGATCGTTTGTGTAGAGGCTGTTTAATTAATTTAAATTTTAGGACTGATTAAATGAGATGAGATTCTTTATTTTATATTCTTTTCATTCCTTTTTTTAGTTCGTGATGTTTTTTTTTTAACTTTAGTTTAAAAACCGAACACTTCGCCTTTAGAGTTCTCCAAAGCGCCGACGTCATGCGCTCACTCGATCATGATTGGTTGCAATGACGTTCTATGCAAATGAGTAATGCTTTGCCGCGCTGCTCTGTTTATATTTTACAGCAAAAAGCTCACCGTATCGCCGTTTTATTCCGCGAACGACTGTTTCATATGGACCACGTGTGCCTTAAAGCAATTTAATAATATATAATCTTTTTAAAATCCGCCTCACCATTGACCTGAAACCTATCAGGCGGACGTGGGATATAAAGCAACGAGCGGCCAATGCGGTTGTGTTGTATGAAAGGAGAGAAGGTTAGCACTCCCCTTGACAAGGATGGAAGAGGCCCCTGTGGCCTTCAACACATATACGGTTAAGGCACTGCCACCTACTTCGTGGCATCTCTAACCATGTTTTTTTTTTAGAGTTCACTCAGAACCGGGTTCCAAAGCCCATCATCGCTTCCCACTCAAGAACCTCCAGAACCTCATCCACCTGGAACCAGAGCTCCGGTCTCAATGTCCTGAGTGATGTCTCTCAGCAGGTGGATCTGTTCTGTAACCACATTCATTCATTCATTATCTCCCGCTTTATCCTCTATTAGGGTCGCAGTGGGGTTCCCCATGCCCATCCAGGGGAGAACGTTTCGGGCGCTGGACAGATACACCCAGGACAGGGCACCAATCCATCGCTGGACATACACTCACTCACACACACACACTCTATATGGGGCAATTTTGAGAATTCAATTGACTTGATCCATGTTTTTGGACTGTGGGAGGAAACCGGAGAACCCGGAGGAAACCCAGGCAGACACGGGGAGAACATGGAAACTCCACCAAGATGGGGATTCGAAGCGGGAATCCCTAGCGCTGAGAGGAGAACGTGCTAACCACTAAGCCACCATGCCGCCCTCCGTAACCACAATTCCAGTTTATTCAGACCTGGTTTCTGAGGCCCAGCGTTGCTCCAGAACCTCACCCACCATCATACCACAAACCCTGGAAGCGGAGATCCCGTCTTTAATATCTGAGTGATGTCTCTCAGCAGATGGAGCTGTCGCAGAACCACTATTCCAGTTTATTCAGAACTGGTTTCTGAGGCTGCCCAGTGATAGATTGGCGTCCTGTCCTGGGTGTATCTGTCCGAGACGTTCTCCCCTGGATGGGCATGGGGAACCCCCCTCGTGACCCTAATAGATGATAAAGTGGAAGATAATGGATGGATGGATGGTTTCTGAGGCTCATTTTTGCTCCAGAACCTCACCCACCATCATAACAAAAACCCTGGAAGCGGAGATCCTGTCTTTAATTTCTGAGTGATGTCTCAGCAGGTGGAGCTGTCGCAGAACCACAGTCCCAACTCTTTAAAATCCAACCTTTAATGAAGTTCAGAGTAGAATCATTATGTTTGTATCACGTTGGAGATGTTAGTGTTGGAAACATCAAACGCTTTCTTTAGTAACGTTCTAAACTATTACACTAAACCTTAATAAAATATGGGTGTTCTACCACTCTCATTTGGGGGCGTTGTTGGACAACTACATCATTAAATGTATAATTAAATACCAATGGCCAGCGTTAATTCAGAAATAATTATTGGAAGGTTTTGTCTTGTTGTTACAGAACAACTTACAGTCGACGGCTTCCACAACCGACACCACACGTCACAGTAAGCTCTAGATTTACATATATATAAAAAATCTGATTTTTATAATTAAAAAAACATACGTTTAGTTTAAATAAACACTTAATTAAATACCCCGAGAATAGTTCCCTCTAATGGTGTTTAAATGAACACTTAATTAAATGCCCTACATAAAGTGCCCTCTATTGGTGTTTAAATGAACCTGTTTTCATTTTAAATGATGGTGTGACAGACTTTGGTGTATGACCGAATTTAATTAATGGCCATGTGGAGGCGCTGTGGTTCTGTGATTGGAGAAGAGGAGGAGTGAGGAAGAATAATGAAGTCCGTGGTTTGTCAGTCTGCGTTTATGACGAACCTCAAACTCATTAAACGGACTTCATGCAGCTCGGTTCGGTTACAATAGTGCCCTCTAGTGGTGTTAAAATCAAGGTGTTTTTTTATTGTAAACCCACAGTGCCCTCTCGCGGTGTGTAGATGAATTTCCTCTGCTGTTCCGCCGGATGACGGGGGTGGGGGGGGGGTGGTGTTTATTCATTCATTCATTATCTCCCGCTTTATCCTCTATTAGGGTCGCAGTGGGGTTCCCCATGCCCATCCAGGGGAGAACGTCTCGGGCGCTGGGCAGATACACCCAGGACAGGGCGCCAATCCATCGCTGGGCACACACTCACACACTCAAGCACACTCTATATGGGGCAATTTAGAGAACTCAATTAACTTGATCCATGTTTTTGGACTGTGGGAGGAAACCGGAGAACCCGGAGGAAACCCACGCGGACACGGGGAGAACATGGAAACTCCACCCAGATGGGGATTCGAACCGGGAATCCCTAGCGCTGAGAGGCGAACGTGCTGACCACTAAGCCACCGTGCCGCCGGGTGGTGTTTAATGAACTTTAAATGGAACTTTAAATGGATTGTTTGGAAGTGAAGCTGATGGAGATCTCCACCTGCAGAGAGACTGGACTCAGTCTGGTAACTCATTTATATCACCTTTAATGACAGTATCGTCTGAGAGTAATTCAAATGAAATACTCCTGATTCATCTCAAGTTCAGAGCGTCGCGTTTCCATGTTCTATTAACATAATTAATTAATTAAACAAATGAAACGAACGAGCCTAAGGCAGTCTAATTAATCATTAGAATCGATTTGGAAACATTTTTACATTTTAAACTCGTTCTGTTTTGACTTTTAATTTAATTTTAAATTGTGTATTTTGATTTTGTTTCATATTCGACACTTTGAAGTCAGAATGTGTTTATTAATGACGTCATGATTTTCAGTCAGTTCTTTGCTTCTAAACGTTAATAAAGATCAAAGTGATTCGTTTAGAGTGAGATCCGTTTAACACTGACTCGGTCATGATGGTGATGATGATGATGGTGATGTTAGTGATGAAGATGGTAATAATTGTAGTGATTGTGATGATGATGATGATTGTGATGATGGTGATGATGGTAGTGGTGCTGATTGTGATGATGGTGATGATGATGATGATGGTGATGGTGATGATGGTAGTGATGCTGATTGTGATGATGGTGATGTTAGTGATGAAGATGGTAATAATTGTAGTGATTGTGATGATGATGATGATTGTAGTTATTGTGATGATGATGGTGATGATGGTGATGGTAGTAATGATGAAGATGGTAATAATTGTAGTGATTGTGATGATGATGA
>JAFMOC010000676.1:250000-255000 GCA_019802505.1 Corydoras sp. C115 | reverse complement strand
TGGCGTGGTGGGTTCGTGTGCAAGACGTTGCCGTGGTGTTGGTGTGCAGGACGTTGGCGTGGTGTTGGTGTGCGGGACGTTGCCGTGGCGTTGGTGTGCGGGACGTTGCCGTGGCGTTGGTGTGCGGGACGTTGGCGTGGTGTTGGTGTGCAGAACGTTGCCGTGGCGTTGGTGTGCAGGACGTTGGCGTGGATTTGGTGTGCGGGACGTTGGCGTGGTGTTGGTGTGCGGAACGTTGGCGTGGTGTTGGTGTGCGGGACGTTGGTGTGGATTTGGTGTGCGGGACGTTGGCGTGGTGTTGGTGTGCGGAACGTTGGCGTGGTGTTGGTGTGCGGGACGTTGGCGTGGTGTTGGTGTGCGGAACGTTGGCGTGGTGTTGGTGTGCAGGACGTTGGCGTGGTGTTGGTGTGCGGAACGTTGGCGTGGCGTTGGTGTGCGGGACGTTGGTGTGGATTTGGTGTGCGGGACGTTGGCGTGGTGTTGGTGTGCGGAACGTTGGCGTGGTGTTGGTGTGCGGGACGTTGTTGTGCAGGAAGTTGCCGTGGTGTTGGTGTGCGGGACGTTGGCGTGGTGTTGGTGTGCAAGACGTTGGTGTGCAGGAAGTTGCCGTGGTGTTGGTGTGCGGGACGTTGGTGTGGTGGGTTCGTGTGCAAGACGTTGGCGTGGTGTTGGTGTGCAAGACATTGGTGTGCAGGACGTTGGCGTGGCGTTGGTGTGCAGAACGTCGGCGTGGCGTTGGTGTGCAGAACGTTGGCGTGGTGTTGGTGTGCAGAACGTCGGCGTGGTGTTGGTGTGCAGGACGTTGGCGTGGTGTTGGTGTGCGGAACGTCGGCGTGGTGTTGGTGTGCGGGACGTTGGCGTGGTGTTGGTGTGCAGAACGTTGGCGTGGTGTTGGTGTGCAGGACGTTGGCGTGGCGTTGGTGTGCAGAACGTTGGCGTGGTGTTGGTGTGCAGGACGTTGGCGTGGTGTTGGTGTGCGGAACGTCGGCGTGGTGTTGGTGTGCGGGACGTTGGCGTGGTGTTGGTGTGCAGAACGTCGGCGTGGTGTTGGTGTGCAGGACGTTGGCGTGGTGTTGGTGTGCAGGACGTTGGCGTGGTGTTGGTGTGCAGAACGTCGGCGTGGCGTTGGTGTGCAGAACGTCGGCGTGGTGTTGGTGTGCGGGACGTTGGCGGGACGTTGGTGTGCGTGACGTTGGCGTGGTGTTGGTGTGCAGAACGTCGGCGTGGTGTTGGTGTGTGGGACGTTGGAGACGGCGGTTCAGAGACGGCGGGACCCGTCTTCCGGTTCTGGGACGGCGGAACCCGTCCTCCGGCCCTGGTACGTCGGGACCCGTCCTCCGGCCCTGGTACGTCGGGACCCGTCCTCCGGCCCTGGTACGTCGGGACCCGTCCTCCGGCTCTGTGACGGCGGAACCCGTCCTCATACTTTTGGAGAACTTGCCTCGGCAGCAGTTGTAGGTTTTCCAGCGGCTCCATGTTTCCCTCCACCACTAATCACCGTCTGGAAGCTTCTCCATGACTAATGGAAAAATGTCTGAGGAGGTTCTTTCCAGCTTTTAAAACGTTGCCCCCACCCCCTGCCCCCCTGCCCCCCCCCTCACCCCTCACCCCCCCCCCACCCTGCAGTACCCAGAACGCGGCGGTTTTTATGAGAAACATTTGCAGCTGACTGCAGGAACTCGGCAGAGATGAACGGAAAGAGGGAGAGCGGGGGGCCGCGGAGGAACCGGGGCCCCGACGCTCACGTTCCACTGCCACGGGTTCTGGATCCCCGCTCACCCCTCAGGCCCCCGCTCCCCCCCCCCACCTCGGCCTTCCACCCCATGATCGGCTGCCTCCCTCTCCGACATCTCAACCGAAGCATCTGGCTCACAATCGCAGTTCCAGTTCATCCCTCCATGTGGCTTTTGGGCACCCAGATGGAAAGGGCCCCGCGTCCTCATACTTCTGTCTGTGTTTGTGACTGAGGCGTAACGGTGGAACCAATCAGAACCTTCTGTTGCTTTATGTCACGCCCCCGGGGACCTTAGAACCCCAAAGTTCTAAAGTCCAAAAGGGGGGGGGGGGGGGGGGTGGTTGGAGAATTTGATACACTCAGACAAAACCTTCTCCTTGGGATGAATCGGAACTGCGATTGTGACTCGGGTGATGTGGACGCTGGCGTGTGGGGGGGGGTGTTAGTGTTATACTGAAGGCTTGTTTAAATGTGATGCACTTCTGAGTTCTGAGGACGTCTGTAGAACGGAGAACCTCCAAAGTGTCAGGACGTTAAAAACAAACGCAAACGAGAGAGCGGGCAAGCAAGAGAGAGAGAGAGAGCGCGGGCGGGAGAGAGAGAGCGGGCGAGAGCGGGCGAGAGAGAGAGAGAGGGAGAGAGAGTGGGCGAGCGAGAGAGAGAGAGAGAGCGCGGGCGGGAGAGAGAGAGCGGGCGAGAGCGGGCGAGAGAGAGAGAGAGGGAGAGAGAGTGGGCGAGCGAGAGAGAGAGAGAGAGCGGGCGAGCGAGAGAGAGAGAGAGAGGGAGAGAGAGAGTGGGCGAGCGAGAGAGAGAGAGCGGGCGAGCGAGAGAGAGAGGGAGAGAGAGAACAGGCGAGAGAGAGAGAGAGCGAGAGAGAGAGAGAGAGAGAGGGCGAGAGAGAGAGCGAGAGAGAGAGAGAGAGAGAGAGCGGGCGAGAGAGAGAGAGAGAGAGAGAGAGAGCGGGCGTGAGAGAGAGAGAGAGAGAGAGAGAGAGAAGAGAGAGAGGGAGAGAGAGAGAGAGAGCGGGCGAGTGAGAGAAAGAGCGGGCGAGCGAGAGAGAGAGCGGGCGGGTGAGAGAGAGAGAGAGAGCGGGCGGGCGAGAGAGAGAGAGAGGGCGGGAGAGAGCGAGAGAGAGAGAGCGGGCGAGAGAGAGAGAGAGAGAGAGAGAGAGCGGGCGTGAGAGAGAGAGAGAGAGAGGGAGAGAGAGAGAGAGCGGGCGAGCGAGAGAGAGAGCGGGCGGGTAAGAGAGAGAGAGAGAGGGTGGGCGGGAGAGAGAGAGAGGGCGGGAGGAGAGAGAGAGAGAGAGAGAGAGCGGGCGAGAGAGAGAGAGAGAGCGGGCGGGCAAGAGAGAAAGAGAGAGAGGGCGTGCGAGAGAGAGAACGGGCGGGCAAGAGAGAGAGAGAGAGGGACAGAGAGAGAGCGGGTGGGCGAGAGAGAGAGAGCGGGTGGGCAGGTGAGAGAGAGAGAGAGAGAGAGAGAGAGAGAGAGGATGGGAGGGTAGAGAGAGAGAGAGAGAGAGGAGAGAGAGGAGAGAGAGAGAGACAGAGAGAGAGAGAGACAGAGAGAGAGAGAGAGGAGAGAGTGGGAGACAGAGTGTGAGAGAGAGAGAGAGAGAGAGAGAGAGACAGAGAGAGAGAGAGAGAGAGAGTGGGTGGGTGAGAGAGAGAGAGAGAGAGAGAGAGAGAGGGTGGGTGGGTGAGAGAGAGAGACAGAGAGAGAGAGAGACAGAGAGAGAGAGAGAGAGAGAGACAGAGAGAGAGAGAGAGAGAGAGTGGGTGGGTGAGAGAGAGAGAGAGAGAGAGAGAGAGTGGGTGGGTGAGAGATGATCCTGTGTGTTGGTTTCTCTCTTCTGTCATTTTCTCTTTTTCTAAATCCTTTTATTGCAGCTCTCTCAGTCCTCTAATCACATCTCACATCTCACGTCCTGCTCTCACATCTCACGTCTCTGCTCTGGTGTCTCTGCTCTGGTGTCTCTGGTGTCTCTGGTCTGGTGTCTCTGGTGTCTCTGGTGTCTCTGCTCTGGTGTCTCTGCTCTGGTGTCTCTGGTGTCTCTGCTCTGGTGTCTCTGGTGTCTCTGCTCTGGTGTCTCTGCTCTGGTGTCTCTGCTCTGGTGTCTCTGCTCTGGTGTCTCTGGTGTCTCTGCTCTGGTGTCTCTGGTGTCTCTGGGTCTCGCTCTGGTTGTGTCTCTGCTCTGGTGTCTCTGCTCTGGTGTCTCTGGTGTCTCTGGTGTCTCTGCTCTGGTGTCTCTGCTCTGGTGTCTCTGCTCTGGTGTCTCTGCTCTGGTGTCTCTGGTGTCTCTGCTCTGGTGTCTCTGCTCTGGTGTCTCTGCTCTGGTGTCTCTGGTGTCTCTGCTCTGGTGTCTCTGGTGTCTCTGGTGTCTCTGCTCTGGTGTCTCTGCTCTGGTGTCTCTGGTGTCTCTGCTCTGGTGTCTCTGCTCTGGTGTCTCTGGTGTCTCTGCTCTGGTGTCTCTGGTGTCTCTGGTGTCTCTGCTCTGGTGTCTCTGGTGTCTCTGGTGTCTCTGCTCTGGTGTCTCTGCTCTGGTGTCTCTGGTGTCTCTGCTCTGGTGTCTCTGCTCTGGTGTCTCTGCTCTGGTGTCTCTGCTCTGGTGTCTCTGGTGTCTCTGCTCTGGTGTCTCTGGTGTCTCTGCTCTGGTGTCTCTGCTCTGGTGTCTCTGCTCTGGTGTCTCTGGTGTCTCTGCTCTGGTGTCTCTGCTCTGGTGTCTCTGCTCTGGTGTCTCTGCTCTGGTGTCTCTGGTGTCTCTGCTCTGGTGTCTCTGGTGTCTCTGGTGTCTCTGCTCTGGTGTCTCTGCTCTGGTGTCTCTGCTCTGGTGTCTCTGGTGTCTCTGGTGTCTCTGTGTCTCGCGTCTCGTCATAAATATTTTCTTTTTCATAATGATCTCAGAAACCTGCAGCCTTTTGTTTAAACACCACACAAACACCGGGTGCAATTATACTCCTCCTCCTCCTCCTCGTCCTCCTCCTCGTCCTCCTCCTCCTCCTCCTCGTCCTCCTCCTCCTCGTCCTCGTCCTCCTCCTCGTCCTCCTCATCCTCCTCCTCCTCGTCCTCCTCCTCGTCCTCCTCCTCCTCGTCCTCCTCCTCGTCCTCCTCCTCCTCCTCCTCCTCCTCCTCCTCCTCGTCCTCCTCCTCCTCGTCCCTCCTCCTCCTCCTCCTCCTCCTCCTCCTCCTCGTCCTCCTCCTCCTCGTCCTCGTCCTCCTCCTCCTCCTCCTCGTCCTCCTCCTCCTCGTCCTCCTCCTCGTCTCCTCC
>JAFMOC010000676.1:237500-245000 GCA_019802505.1 Corydoras sp. C115 | reverse complement strand
CCCCAACCCCCCCAAAGACCTCCTCCAACCTCAACCCCCAAATACCTCCCCAACCCCCCAAGGACCTCCCCCAACCTCAACCCCCAAATACCTCCCCAACCCCCCAAGAACCACCTCAACCTCAACCCCCAAGGACCTCCCCCAACCTCAACCCCCAACTACCTCCCCAACCCCCCAAGGACCACCCCAACCTCAACCCCCAAATACCTCCCCAAACCCCCAAGGACCACCCCAACCTCAACCCCCAAGGACCTCCCCCAAACTCAACCCCCAAATACCTCCCCAACCCCCCAATGACCCCAAGGACCACCCCAACCTCAACCCCCAAGGACCTCCCCCAACCTCAACCCCCAAATACCTCCCCAACCCCCCAAGGACCTCCCCCAACCTCAACCCCTAAGGACCTCCCCCAACCTCAACCCCCAAAAACCTCCCCCAAACTCAACCCCCAAATACCTTCCCAACCCCCCAAGGACCTTCCCCAACCTCAACCCCTAAGGACCTCCCCCAACCTCAACCCCCAAAAACCTCCCCCAACCTCAACCCCCAAATACCTCCCCAACCCCCCAAAGACCTCCCCCAACCTCAACCCCCAAATACCTTCCCAAACCCCCAAAGACCTCCCCCAACCTCAACCCCCAAAAACCTCCCCCAACCTCAACCCCCAAATACCTCCCCAACCCCCCAAGGACCTCCCCCAACCTCAACCCCTAAGGACCTCCCCCAACCTCAACCCCTAAAAACCTCCCCCAAACTCAACCCCCAAATACCTTCCCAACCCCCCAAGGACCTTCCCCAACCTCAACCCCTAAGGACCTCCCTCCACCTCAACCCCCAAAAACCTCCCCCAACCTCAACCCGCAAATACCTCCCCAACCCCCCAAAGACCTCCCCCAACCTCAACCTCCAAATACCTTCCCAAACCCCCAAAAGACCTCCCCCAACCTCAACCCCCAAATACCTCCCCAACCCCCCAAAGACCTCCCCCAACCTCAACCTCCAAATACCTTCCCAAACCCCCAAAAGACCTCCCCCAACCTCAACCCCCAAATACCTCCCCAACCCCCCAAAGACCTTCCCAAAACCCCCAAAGACCGCCCCCAACCCCTCCAAAGACCTTCCCAACCTCAACCCCAAATACCCCCCCCCACTGAACCTCCTGCTCTGTGGCTGTGGGTTCTTTCCATCTGACTCAGCTGGTTCCAGACGCCGGAGCTGGGAGCTGATGGATGAGCTCACGTTCCATCCACAGGACACAGGGGGGGGGGGGGGGGGGGGACAGGGGCTGTGATGTCATAGTCAGAAACAGGAAATGGAAGTCTGCTGCGATGTTCTAATGGTTTGGAGGTACAGGGTGAAGTCCACATGTGCAGGGATAGGGTTATGGACGTGAGGGAGGGGTCAGGTCAGTGATCCACCCCCCCCCCCCCCATGACACCTGCTCTGCTCTGTCTATGGCCCTGACCGGAGAACATACCAAAGAGCACTAACACAGGATATAGAGAACCACATGGACTACAGAATGGAACTGTGGAACTACATGGTGGAACCGTGTGGACAGCGCACAGAGTGGGCGGAGCTAACGAGGGGGCGGGAGGGCGTGGCCGTGTTCCAGCTGGCGCCGCGCTTTATTGAGTTCTCGTTTTGGAGTAAACAGAATAAACGAGCTTCTTAAACGAGACGCCAAATCATTTAGAACCTTTAAAAAAGATCAATGAGAACCACACCCTTTATTTCACTAATGAAGACCCCAGATTAGAACCGAGACGAGGGACATCAAAGACAAAGTTCTGCACATGTTAAGAACCCGCCGAAATCATAATCAGACACACGTGAACACGATCGGCCCGACCCGGACCCGATGGAACCCAGAGACCCGACGGAACCCAGAGACCCGCGGAACCCATAATCAGACACACGTGAACACGCTCGGCCCGACCTGGACCAGACGGAACCCAGAGACCTGACGGAACCCAGAGACCCGCGGAACCCATAATCAGACACACATGAACACGATCGGCCCGACCCGGACCCGACGGAACCCAGAGACCCGACGGAACCCAGAGACCCGACGGAACCCAGAGACCCGCAGAATCCATAATCAGACACACGTGAACACGCTCGGCCCGACCTGGATCAGACGGAACCCCAGAGACCCCAGAGACCTGACAGAACCCAGAGACCCCAGAAACCCCAGAGACTTGACGGACCCCAGAGACCCCAGAGACCCGACAGAACCTAGAGACCAGAGATCAGACGGAACCCAGAGATCAGATGGTCATGGAACACCTCTCAAAAGCCTACGTGACATCACTGACGTTTCACACACAAATCAAAGGTTCCTGTGACCCCTGATGAAGTTCTCCCATCATTCTTCAGGAACCCTCTGGTGTTCCACTCGTCTGCGTCGGGTCTCCGGTTCCAAAGGGCCCCTGTCCAGGTGGTGCTTTCAGATCTCTCTACAGAGGTTCTCCTGGAATGTGTGATGCTTGAACCATCGGATTACTGGGTTCTTGTTAGTTCTCGGTCCTGGTGGAACCCCATGAGAACCCGTGCTCTTACACAGAGACCTCAGTGAGCTCCTCAGAGGAACGTCCCGCACCATGCTTGATCGTGGGTACAGTCCTGCGGGGTCCTTTCTAAAGGGTTCCACCTCAGAACCTCCACTCCAACCCTGTTCCCCGATTCGTTGGGAGGTTGACAGGTGGAGGGTGGGTGGATGGTGGGTGGGCGGATGGCGGGTGGGTGGATGATGGGCGGTTGACAGGTGGAGGGTGGGTGGATGGTGGGTGGGCGGATGGAGGGTGGGTGGATGGTGGGTGGGCGGATGGCGGGTGGGTGGATGATGGGCGGTTGACAGGTGGAGGGTGGGTGGATGGTGGGTGGATGACGGGTGGATGGTGGGCGGATGGCTGGCGGGTGGGTGGATGATGGGCGGTTGACGGGTGGAGGTTGGGTGGATGACGGGTGGATGGCGGGTGGATGGTGGGCGGATGGCTGGCGGGTGGGTGGATGATGGGCGGTTGACGGGTGGAGGTTGGGCGGATGGCTGGCGGGCGGATGGCGGGTGGGTGGATGATGGGCGGTTGACGGGTGGAGGTTGGGTGGATGACGGGTGGATGGCGGGCGGATGGCGGGTGGGTGGATGACGGGTAGGTGGATGATGGGCGGTTGACGGGTGGAGGTTGGGTGGATGACGGGTGGATGGCGGGCGGATGGCGGGTGGGTGGATGACGGGTGGATGGCGGGCGGATGGTGGGTGGGTGGATGACGGGTGGATGGCGGGCGGATGGCGGGTGGGTGGATGACGGGTGGATGACGGGTGGATGGTGGGTGGATGGTGGGTGGGTGGGTGGATGCCGGGATGGGGATGTGGGTGGATGATGGGCGGTTGACGGGTGGAGGTTGGGTGGATGACGGGTGGATGACGGGTGGATGGCGGGGGTCCGCCGGGCTCATGTGGGATGACCTCACGTCACCCGGACGCGGTGATGTCACTGAACGGCTGTGTGCTGATGCTCAGCGCGGTCGAGCGAGAGTGAGAGAGAGAGGGCGGGGCCTGTGGAACCGCGGTGTAATCCGGATGGTTCCGCTCCGGTCCGGTTCCGCTCTGATGACATCATCACCATGAGGCTCCTTTTTCTCCCGCCGGACGGAACCTCATCACTGAGCGCGCGCAGAACACACAGTGTCCTGCCGACCGACTGAGTGTGTGTGAGTGTGTGTGAGTGTGAGTGTGTGTGAGTGAGTGTGTGTGTGAGTGAGTGTGTGTGTGTGTGTGAGGGTCCTAAAGGCAGAACGTTGGTGATTTATGGAACGTTCTGCGGGGGGGGGATGTTCTGTGGGTGGGAACGTTCTGCGGGGAGGTGAGGGTTCCGCGGGTTCCGTCTGATCTGACAGAACACGCTCTGCTCTGTAACCCGATCCCATCTCCAGCTTAGAACGTCGTCTTCACTGCGACACGTCCACACTCTGTCCACACTCTGTCCACACTCCCGTTCTGAGGATGGTTCTCATTCTGCTCATCTGCGGAACAGAGAACCACGTACAGAGAACGGGTGGGGGGGGGGCAGATCTGAGACCCGTCTGAGGGTGAGGGTTCCATCCTATTGGTGTAACATGAAGGTGTCCTAATGAGAGAGAACGGTTCCTCGTAAGTTGGTGGTTGCCGTTTACAGGAACCTTAGGTTCTGCGTTGAGTGGACGGTGTGCAGGGATGTTTACGGGCCTCTGAGTGCAGAACGTAAATGTTTATCCTCGTCCTGCCCCAACCTTCTCATGGTTCCGCGGGACGGCGGGTCTGTTTGTGTCTCGTGGAACTCCAGACGCCGAGAACTAAGTTTAGTCTCCAGTGTAGAGAACTTTAGTCTGTAGAACCGTGTTATGAATAAAGCCATCACAGCCGAGGCCTGTCCCCTGTCTTCGGCGGCGTTCCTCAGGGTTGTGCGCTAAGCCCCATCACATTCTGGATTTCCGTGTTGTACAGCGGTACGCGTGCACACTGACACGACCCGAACACTGTTCCTCATCCGACATGAGGAGAACATCTGCCGGGTCTAAATCAGTCCACAGACAAGAACCTGGCAGCCGGCGGCCGATGAGGGAACCCTCAGCTTCTGACAGAGGTTCAGGTTCCTCACCACTCACTCAGAACCGTATGACGCCGGAGGTTCTTGTACTGTGTTCTTTGTGGACGCTCCTTATGGAACCCATTCTTCAGATGCAGCTTTATCATGCTGGAGTCCCTCAGGGTGCGGTGCTTGGTCTGCTTGTTTTCTCTGTGTAGGTGACATCAGGGGTTCCTCCAGCTCCCCGGTCCTCATACCCCGTTCCGCTGCCGTGTTCTCTGAGACTCCGGCGCTGAGTAACGAGGTGCAGGTGGAGGCAGGCCGTTCTCAGGTGAGGCTCAGACCAGCGGGGGGCGGGACTTGTGCTGCGTGCAGAGAACTCAGCCCTATCCCGTGACTTGCGCCTGCCGCATTTCGAAAGGTTCCCGAATCTGGAACTCATTAGCTAGGCTGACGTAGCGTTCAGAACCGGGTTCTGCCGGGACCTCGGCAGTCTTCTCTGGAAGTGGCGTTGCCATGGCGATGCGATCATAATGCAGAGTGTGGGAACCGATCCTCCAGAGAAGCACGGAGAACCGTGAGGGCGGAGCCGTGGAAGCAGCCGGGTGTCCTCCCGCTGGGCGGGGGTTCTGCTGCTCCATCTGAGCCCGTCATGTTCAGGTTCTGTAACGCGAGTGAGACCCCACGTTGAGGACAGGAACCCTGAGAAACCCTGAGGAACCTTGAGGACCACGCGCTCTGAAACCCTGCAGGAGAACCTGCTCGGCGTGGGCGGGGCTTGTGCGTTTCAAGTGTGTTGTAGTTTGTAAAGGTTCTGGTTCTGGTTCTGGTTCCGACCTGAGCTGCGGAATTCTAAAAGTATTGAGATGGGCGGGGCAAACAGAGGCACACCGGGAGGGGCGGAGCCAAGCGCGAGGAGACGCCCTGGCGGCATGTACCAAAAAAATATAAAAAACACAGTGTGTGTGTTTGTGTGTGTGTGTGTGTGTGTGTGTGTTTGTGTGTGTGTGTGTGTGTGTCTTTGTGAATGTGTGTGTGTGTGTGAGTTTGTTTGTGTGTGTGTTTGTGTGTGTGTGTCTTTGTGAATGTGAGTGTGTATCTGTGTCTGTGTGTGTGTCTGTGTGTAAGTGTGAGTTTTTGTTTGTGTGTGTGTGCGTGAGTGTGCATGTGTGTGTGTGTGTGTGTGTGTGTGTGTGTGTGTGTGTCTATCTGTGTGTGTGTGTGTGTGTGTGTGTCTATCTGTGTGTGTGTGTGTGTATGTGTGTATCTGTGTCTCTGTGTGTGTGTGTGTGTGTGTGTTTTATCCGTATGCCCCCCTGCTGCTTCTGCCCCCCCTCCTCACTGTGTTTCTGGTTCTGTGCTGATGTTCCGCGCTCGGAGAACCTTGCAGGTGGTGTGAGTGTGTGTGTGTGTGTGTGTGTGTGTGTGCTGTATATGGAGAACGTGAGTGTTCTGCACCGTTGTGTCATCAGAGCTTCAGGCGCCGAGTTCAGAGTTTCCAGACTGCGGCTGCCAAGACGCTAATGAGACGCCCAGCACCCGAGTCTGTGAGGAGCAGAGAGGAGGCGCAGGGACGAGGAGGAGGCGCAGGAACGAGGAGCGGGGATGAGGAGGAGGAGCAGCAATGAGGAGCAGGGATGAGGAGGAAGAGCAGCGATGAGGAGCGGGGATGAGGAGGAGGAGCAGGGACGAGGAGGAGCAGGGACGAGGAGGAGGCGCAGGGATGAGGAGGAGCAAGGACGAGGAGCGGGGATGAGGAGGAAGAGCAGCAATGAGGAGCAGGGACGAGGAGGAGGCGCAGGGATGAGGAGGAAGAGCAGCGATGAGGAGCGGGGATGAGGAGGAGGACCAGGGATGAGGAGGAGCAGGTACAAGGAGGAGGCACAGGGATAAGGAGGAAGAGCAGCGATGAGGAGCAGGGATGAGGAGGAGGACCAGGGATGAGGAGGAGCAGGTACAAGGAGGAGGCACAGGGATGAGGAGGAGCAGAGAGGAGGAGGAGGCGCAGGGACAAGGAGGAGGAGCAGAGACAAGGAGGACGAGAACCAGGGATGAGGAGGAGCAGGGACAAGGAGGAGGAGCAGAGACAAGGAGGACGAGGACCAGGGATGAGGAGGAGCAGGGACAAGGAGGACGAGGACCAGGGATGAGGAGGACCAGGGATGAGGAGGAGCAGGGACAAGGAGGAGGAGCAGGAATGAGAAGCATAGAGGAGGCGCAGGGATGAGGAGGAGGTGCAGAGAGGAGGAGGAGCAGGGATGAGGAGGAGGTGCAGAGAGGAGGAGGAGCAGGGATGAGGAGGAGGTGCAGAGAGGAGGAGGAGCAGGGATGAGGAGGAGGTGCAGAGAGGAGGAGGAGCAGGGATGAGGAGGAGGTGCAGAGAGGAGGAGGAGCAGGGATGAGGAGGAGGTGCAGAGAGGAGGAGGAGCAGGGACGAGGAGGAGGTGCAGAGAGGAGGAGGAGCAGGGATGAGGAGGAGGTGCAGAGAGGAGGAGGAGCAGGGATGAGGAGGAGGTGCAGAGAGGAGGAGGAGCAGGGATGAGGAGGAGGTGCAGAGAGGTGGGGTTGCCTGATCCACTCTGCACCTCCACGTGGGTATCACTGCAGACCTGAGGCTGATCCACATACAACTACACCGCTCTCCCCCTGAACCCCCATCCCCCCCCCGTTCCCCCCCGTTCCCCCCGTCCCCCCGGTCTGAGCCGGACGTTCCGCTCTGCGGTCGCTGAGGAGGTTCTGCAGTGCTGACGTTCTGATTCATGTCTCCTGTGCGGGACGAGCGTTCCGTCCCGTCCTCGTCTCACGTCGGGCCCCGGGGCCGAGTTCTCCCGCGGCGTCGGGGTCCCGCCCGCCTGCCCCCCCGTCCGCCACAGAACGGAAAAAGAGGAGCACTGAGTCAGCGTCAGCGTCCGGCCGCGTTCCAGACGCCGTT
>JAFMOC010000676.1:220000-232500 GCA_019802505.1 Corydoras sp. C115 | reverse complement strand
TGTTTGAGGGTTGTAGATCTGAGGGGGTTCTGATCTGGGGTCAGTGGATCTGAGGAGGTCAGTGGATCTGAGGGGGTCAGTGGATCTGAGGAGGTTCTGATCCGGGGTCAGTGGATCTGAGGGGGTCAGTGGATCTGAGGGGGTTCTGATCCGGGGTCAGTGGATCTGAGGGGGTCAGTGGATCTGAGGAGGTTCTGATCTTGGGTCAGTGGATCTGAGGAGGTCAGTGGATCTGAGGGGGTCAGTGGATCTGAGGGGATCAGTGGATCTGAGGAGGTCAGTGGATCTGAGGGGGTCAGTGGATCTGAGGGGATCAGTGGATCTGAGGAGGTCAGTGGATCTGAGGAGGTTCTGATCTGGGGTCAGTGGATCTGAGGAGGTCAGTGGATCTGAGGGGGTCAGTGGATCTGAGGAGGTTCTGATCTGGGGTCAGTGGATCTGAGGGGGTCAGTGGATCTGAGGGGGTCAGTGGAGCTGAGGAGGTTCTGATCTGGGGTCAGTGGATCTGAGGGGGTCAGTGGATCTGAGGGGGTCAGTGGAGCTGAGGAGGTTCTGATCTGGGGTCAGTGGATCTGAGGGGGTCAGTGGAGCTGAGGAGGTTCTGATCTGGGGTCAGTGGATCTGAGGAGGTCAGTGGATCTGAGGGGGTCAGTGGGAGGTTCTGCTGCTGGAACAGTTCTGGTGTTTGTTCTCCTCACATCTGGAAACAGTCACACAGTAAATCTGCCGATCTGTGAAAACGCAGAGGGAGGAAGCGGGGGGGGGGGGTCCAGATGTTTTTATTCTTCCTCTGGTGGAGAGACGGGAGAGGCCCTAAAATTCTGATTCATTTACAGAACAAACAGCTCTGTCTCAGACAGAGGAACCCAGAGCAAGGTTCTGCTACCACAGAGGGTTATACCCCATCACCCCCAATCATATACCCCCATCATATACCCCCATCACCTCCAATCATATACCCCCATCACCCCCAATCATATACCCCATCACCCCCCATCATACACCCCATTCGTATGAAATGGGGGGTGTATAATGGGGTGATGGGGGTGTACGTTGGGGGTGTATGATGGGGTGTGTGATGGGGTGATGGGGGGTGTATGATGGGGTGATGGGGGGGTGTGTGATGAGGGTGTACGATGGGGATGTACGATGGGGGTGTATGATGGGGGTGTATGATGGGGTGATGGGGGGTGTGTGATGGGGGGTGTACGATGGGGGTGTATGATGGGGTGATGGGGGTGTACGATGGGGGTGTATGATGGGGTGATGGGGGTGTATGATGGGGTGATGGGGGGTGTGTGATGGGGTGATGGGGGTGTACGTTGGGGGTGTATGATGGGGTGATGGGGGGTGTGTGATGGGGTGATGGGGGTGTACGTTGGGGGTGTGTGATGGGGTGATGGGGGTGTACGGTGGGGGTGTATGATGGGGTGATGGGGGGTGTGTGATGGAGGTGTACGATGGGGGTGTATGATGGGGTGTGTGATGGGGGTGATGGGGGTGTATGATGGGGTGATGGGGGTGTGTGATGGGGGTGATGGGGGTGTACGTTGGGGGTGTATGATGGGGTGATGGGGGGTGTGTGATGGAGGTGTACGATGGGGGTGTATGATGGGGTGATGGGGTGTACGTTGGGGGTGTATGATGGGGTGTGTGAGGGGGGTGTGTGATGGAGTTGTACGATGGGGGTGTATGATGGGGTGATGGGGGGTGTGTGATGGGGTGATGGGGGGTGTGTGATGGGGGTGATTGGGGTGTACGTTGGGGTGTATGATGGGGGGTGTGTGATGGGGGTGTAAGTTGGGGGTGTATGATGGGTGTGTGATGATGGGGGTGTGTGATGGGGGTGTAAGTTGGGGGTGTATGATGGGTGTGTGATGGGGGTGTATGATGGGGGTGTACGTTGGGGGTGTGTGATGGGGTGATGGGGTGTACGTTGGGGGTGTATGATGGGGGGTGTGTGATGGGGGTGTGTGATGGGGGTGTGTGATGGGGGTGTACGTTGGGGGTGTATGATGGGGTGATGGGGGTGTATGATGGGGTGATGGGGGTGTGTGATGGAGGTGTACGTTGGGGGTGTATGATGGGGTGATGGGGGTGATGGGGGTGTGTGATGGTGGTGTACGTTGGGGGTGTATGATGGGGTGATGGGGGTGTACGTTGGGGGTGTATGATGGGGTGATGGGGGTGATGGGGGTGTGTGATGGGGTTGTACGTTGGGGGTGTATGATGGGGTGATGGGGGTGTACGTTGGGGGTGTATGATGGGGTGATGGGGGTGATGGGGGTGTGTGATGGGGGTGTATGATGGGTGTGTGGATGGGGGTGATGGGGGTGTGTGATGAGGTGTACGTTGGGGGTGATGGGGGTGTGTGATGGGGGTGTATGTTGGGGGTGTATGATGGGGTGATGGGGGTGATGGGGGTGTGTGATGGGGGTGTACGTTGGGGGTGTATGATGGGGTGATGGGGGTGTACGTTGGGGGTGTATGATGGGGTGATGGGGGTGATGGGGGTGTGTGATGGGGGTGTACGTTGGGGGGTGTATGATGGGGTGATGGGGGTGATGGGGGTGTATGATGGGTGTGATGGGGGTGATGGGGGTGTGTGATGAGGGTGTACGTTGGGGGTGATGGGGGTGTGTGATGGGGGTGTATGTTGGGGGTGTATGATGGGGTGATGGGGTGATGGGGGTGTGTGATGAGGGTGTACGTTGGGGGTGTATGATGGGGTGATGGGGGTGATGGGGGTGTGTGATGAGGGTGTACGTTGGGGGTGATGGGGGTGTGTGATGGGGGTGTATGTTGGGGGTGTATGATGGGGTGATGGGGGTGATGGGGGTGTGTGATGAGGGTGTACGTTGGGGGTGTATGATGGGGTGATGGGGGTGATGGGGGTGTGTGATGAGGGTGTACGTTGGGGGTGTATGATGGGGTGATGGGGGTGTACGTTGGGGGTGTATGATGGGGGTGATGGGGGTGTACGTTGGGGGTGTATGATGGGGTGATGGGGGTGTATGATGAGGGTGTACGTTGGGGGTGTATGATGGGTGTGATGGGGGTGATGGGGGTGTGTGATGAGGGTGTACGTTGGGGGTGATGGGGGGTGTGTGGATGGGGGGGTGGGGGGTGTACGTTGGGGGGTGATGGGGGTGTGTGATGAGGGTGTACGTTGGGGGGTATGATGGGGTGATGGGGGTGATGGGGTGTATGATGAGGGTGTACGTTGGGGGTGTATGATGGGTGTGATGGGGGTGATGGGGGTGTGTGATGAGGGTGTACGTTGGGGGTGATGGGGGTGTGTGATGAGGGTGTACGTTGGGGGTGTATGATGGGGTGATGGGGGTGTGTGATGGGGGTGTGTGATGAGGGTGTACGTTGGGGGTGATGGGGGTGTGTGATGAGGGTGTACGTTGGGGGTGTATGATGGGTGTGATGGGGGTGATGGGGGTGTGTGATGGGGGGTGTACGTTGGGGGTGTATGATGGGGTGATGGGGGTGATGGGGTGTGTGTGATGGGGTGTATGATGGGGGTGTACAGTATAATGGGGGTGATGGTGGTGTAGTGTTCTTATTGTTCTTTACTGTTCTTTAGTGTTCTACAGTGTTCTTTATTGTTCTGCAGTGTTCTTTATTGTTGTTCTGCAGTGTTCTTTATTGTTCTGTAGTGTGCTTTATTGTTCTGTTTAGTTTTTTATTGTTCTGTAGTGTTCTGTAGTATTCTTTAGTGTTCATTATTGCTCTGTCCTGTTCTTTATTGTTCTGTAGTGTTCATTATTGTGCTGTAGTGTTCTTTATTGTTCTGTAGTGTTCATTATTGTGCTGTAGTGTTCTTTATTGTTCTGTAGTGTTCATTATTGTTCTGTAGTGTTCTGTAGTATTCTTTAGTGTTCATTATTGCTCTGTCCTGTTCTTTATTGTTCTGTAGTGTTCATTATTGTGCTGTAGTGTTCTTTATTGTTCTGTAGTGTTCATTATTGTTCTGTAGTGTTCTGTAGTGTTCTTTATTGTTATGTAGTGTTCTGTAGTGTTCTTTATTGTTCTGCAGTGTTATTTATTGTTCTGTAGTGTTCTGTAGTATTCTTTAGTGTTCTTTATTGTTCTGTAGTGTTCTTTATTGTTCTGTAGTGTTCTTTATTGTTCTGTAGTGTTCTTTAGTGTTCTGTAGTGTTCTTTATTGTTCTGTAGTGTTCATTATTGTTCTGTAGTGTTCTGTAGTGTTCTTTATAGTTCTGCAGTGTTCTTTATGGTTATGTAGTGTATGTAGTATTCTTTATTGTTTTGTTGTGTTCCTTATTGTTCTGCAGTGTTCTGTGGTATTCTTTAGTGTTCTTTATAGTTCTGTCGTGTTCATTATTGTTCTGTCCTGTTCTTTATTGTTCTGTAGTGTTCTGTAGTATTCTTTAGTGTTCATTATTGTTCTGTAGTGTTCTTTATTGTTCTGTAGTGTTCTTTATTGTTCTGTAGTGTTCTTTATTGTTCTGTAGTGTTCTTTAGTGTTCTGTATTGTTCTGTAGTGTTCTTTATTGTTCTGTAGTGTTCTTTAGTGTTCATTATTGTTCTGTAGTGTTCATTATTGTTCTGTAGTGTTCTTTATTGTTCTGTAGTGTTCTGTAGTGTTCTGTAGTGTTCTTTATTGTTCTGTAGTGTTCTTTATTGTTCTGTTAGTGTTTTTTTATTGTTCTGTAGTGTTCTTTATTGTTCTGTAGTGTTCTTTATTGTTCTGTAGTGTTCTTTATTGTTCTGTAGTGTTCTTTATTGTTCTGTAGTGTTCTTTATTGTTCTGTAGTGTTCTGTAGTGTTCTTTATTGTTCTGTAGTGTTCTTTATTGTTCTGCAGTGTTCTGTAGTGTTCTTTAGTGTTCTTTATGTTCTGTAGTGTTCTTTATTGTTCTGTAGTGTTCTGTAGTGTTCTTTATTGTTCTTTAGTGTTTTATTGTTCTTTATTGTTCTGTAGTGTTTCTTTATTGTTCTGTAGTGTTCTTTATTGTTCTGTAGTGTTCTTTATTGTTCTGTAGTGTTCTGTAGTGTTCTTTATTGTTCTGTAGTGTTCTGTAGTGTTCTGTAGTGTTCTTTATTGTTCTGTAGTGTTCTGTATTGTTCTTAGTGTTCTTTAGTGTTCTGTAGTGTTCTGTAGTGTTTGTTTGTTATGCAGTGTTCTGTAGTGTTCTTTTTTGTTCTGTAGTGTTTCTCTATTGTTCTGTAGTGTTCTTTATTGTTCTGTAGTGTTCTTTATTGTTCTCTAGTGTTCTGTAGTGTTTTTTTATTGTTTTGTTGTGTTCTTTAGTGTTCTGTAGTGTTCCTTATTGTTATGTAGTGTTCTTCAATGTTCTTTAGTGTTCTGCAGTGTTCTTTATTGTTCTGTAGTGTTCTGTATTTCTTTATTGTTCTGTAGTGTTCTTTATTGTTTTGTTCTGTGTTCTGTTGTTCTGCAGTGTTCTTTATTGTTCTTTAGTGTTCATTATTGTTCTGTATTGTTCTGTAGTGTTCTTTAGTGTTCATTACTATTCTGTAGTGTTCTTTATTGTTCTCTAGTGTTCTGCAGTGTTCCGTAGTGTTTTTTATTGTTCTGTTATGTTCTGTATTGTTCTGTAGTGTTCTTAGTTTCTTCTTCAGTGTTCTTAGTTGTTCTGTAGTGTTCTGTATGTTCTTTTTGTATTGTGTTCTGCAGTGTTCTTTATTGTTCTGTAGTGTTCTTTATTGTTCTTCAGTGTTCTTATTGTTCTGTAGTGTTCTTTATTGTTCTCTAGTGTTCTTTATTGTTCTTTAGTGTTCTTTATTGTTCTGTACTGTTCTGTAGTGTTCATTATTGTTCTGTAGTGTTCTTTATTGTTCTGCAGTGTTCTTTATTGTTCTCTAGTGTTATTGTTTCTGTAGTGTTCTTTATTGTTCTGTAGTGTTCTTTAGTGTTCTTTATTGTTCTTTATTCTGTAGTGTTCTTTATTGTTCTGTAGTGTTCTGTATTGTTCTTTATTGTTCTGTAGTGTTCTTTAGTGTTCTGTAGTGTTCTGTATTGTTCTGTAGTGTTCTTTAGTGTTCTGTTAGTGTTCTTTAGTGTTCTGTAGTGTTCTGTATGTTCTGTAGTTGTTCTTAGTGTTCTGTAGTGTTCTGTAGTGTTCTTTATTGTTCTGTAGTGTTCTTTAGTGTTCCTCTCTAGTTGTTCTGTAGTGTTCTTTATTGTTCTGTAGTGTTCTGTAGTGTTCTTTATTGTTCTGTAGTGTTCTGTAGTGTTCTGTATTGTTCTGTAGTGTTCTGTAGTGTTCTGTAGTGTTCTTTATTGTTCTGTAGTGTTCTTTATTGTTCTGTAGTGTTCTTTATTGTTCTTATTGTTCTTTGTGTTCTTTCTGCAGTGTTCTTTATTGTTCTGTAGTGTTCTGTAGTGTTCTGTAGTGTTCTGTTGTCTTTAGTGTTTCTATTGTAGTGTTCTTTTGTTCTGCAGTGTTCTATAGTGTTCTGTAGTGTTCTTTTATTGTTCTGTAGTGTTCTTTAGTGTTCTGTAGTGTTCTTTATTGTTCTGTAGTGTTTCTTTAGTGTTCTGTAGTGTTCTTTATAGTGTTCTTTAGTGTTCTGTATGTTCTGTAGTGTTCTGTAGTGTTCTTATTGTTCTGTAGTGTTCTTAGTGTTCTGTAGTGTTCTTTATGTTCTGTAGTGTTCTTTAGTGTTCTGTAGTGTTCTTAGTGTTTGTGTCTGTAGTGTTCTTTATTGTTCTGTAGTGTTCTTTTGTTCTGCAGTGTTTCTGTAGTGTTCTTTATTGTTCTGTTATTGTTCTGTAGTGTTCTGTAGTGTTCTGTAGTGTTTTACTGCATTGTTCTGTAGTGTTTCTTCATTGTTCTGCAGTGTTCTTTATTGTTCTGTAGTGTTCTTATTGTTCTGTAGTTCTTTATTATGTAGTGTTCTGTAGTGTTCTTTATTGTTCTTTGTTCTGCAGTGTTCTTTGTTATTGTTCTGTAGTGTTCTGTAGTTGTTCTTTATGTGTTCTGTAGTGTTCTGTTTGTAGTTTCTGTTGTTTTTTATTGTTCTGCAGTGTTCTTTATTGTTCTGTAGTGTTCTGTAGTGTTCTTTATTGTTCTGTAGTGTTCTTTAGTGTTCTGTAGTGTTCTGTATTGTTCTGTAGTGTTCTGTAGTGTTCTTTAGTGTTCTGTAGTGTTCTTTATTGTTCTGTAGTGTTCTTTATGTTCTGTAGTGTTCTTTATTGTTCTGTAGTGTTCTTTAGTGTTCTGTAGTGTTTTGTATTGTTCTGTAGTGTTCTGTAGTGTTCTTTATTGTTCTGCAGTGTTCTTTATTGTTCTTAGTGTTCTTTATTGTTCTGTAGTGTTCTTTATTGTTCTGTAGTGTTCTTATTGTTGTTCTTTATTGTTCTGTAGTGTTCTGTAGTGTTCTGTAGTGTTCTTTCATTGTTCTGTAGTGTTCTTTTTTGTTCTGTAGTGTTCTTTATTGTTCTGTAGTGTTCTGTAGTGTTCTGTAGTGTTCTTTATTGTTCTGTAGTGTTCTTTATTGTTCTGTAGTGTTCTTTATTGTTCTGTAGTGTTTATTTGTGTTCTGTATTGTTCTGTAGTGTTCTGTAGTGTTCTTTAGTGTTCTGTAGTGTTCTTTATTGTTCTGTAGTGTTCTGTATTGTTCTGTAGTGTTCTGTAGTGTTCTTTATTGTTCTGTATTGTTCTGTAGTGTTCTGTAGTGTTCTGTAGTGTTCTGTATTGTTCTCTAGTGTTCTTTATTGTTTCGCAGTGTTCTGTAGTGTTCTTTACTGTTCTGTAGTGTTCTTTATTGTTCTCTAGTGTTCTTTATTGTTCTATAGTGTTCTGCAGTGTTCTTCAGTGATCTGTAGAGTTCTGCAGTGTTCTTTATTGTTCTGTAGTGTTCTTTATTGTTCTGTAGTGTGTTAGTTCTCTGTAGTGTTCTGTATTGTTCTGTAGTGTTCTGTATATTGTTCTTTATTGTTCTGCAGTGTTCTTTATTATTCTGTAGTGTTCTTTATTGTTTTGCAGTGTTCTGTAGTGTTCTTTATTGTTCTTTAGTGTTATTTATTGTCCTTTATTGTTCTCTAGTGTTCTTTATAGTTCTGCAGTGTTCTGTAGTATCCTTTATTGTTCTGTTGTGTTCTGCAGTGTTCTTTATTGTTCTGTAGTGTTCTGCAGTGTTCTGTAGTATCCTTTATTGTTCTGTTGTGTTCTGCAGTGTTCTTTATTGTTCTGTATTGTTCTGCAGTGTTCTTTATTGTTCTGTAGTGTTCTATAGTGTACCTCAATGTTCTGCAGTGTTCTTTATTGTTCTTTCGTGTTTTGTAATTGTTCTGTAGTGTTTTTTCATTGTTCCGTAGTGTTTTTTATTGTTTTTTAGTGTTATTTATTGTTCTGTAGTGTTGTATATTGTTCTGCAGTGTTCTGTAGTATTCTTTATTGTTCTGTAGTGTTATTTAGTCATCATCATTGTTCTGTAGTGTTGTTTATTGTTCTTTAGTTTTCTGTAGTGTTCTTTATTGTTATGTAGTGTTCTGTAGTGTTCTGTATTGTTCTGTAGTGTTCATTATTGTTCTTTATTGTTCTTTATTGTTCTTTAATGTTCTTTATTGTTCTGTAGTGTTCTTTATTGTTCTGTAGTGTTTTTTAGTGTTCTGTAGTGTTCTTTATTGTTCTGTAGTGTTCTTTATTGTTCTGTAGTGTTCTTTAGTGTTCTGTAGTGTTCTTTAGTTCTGTATTGTTCTGTAGTGTTCTTTAGTGTTCTGTAGTGTTCTTTATTGTTATGTAGTGTTCTCTAGTGTTCTGCAGTGTTCTCTAGTGTTCTGCATTGTTCTGTAGTGTTCTGCAGTGTTTATGTAGTGTTCTTATTGTTCTGTAGTGTTGTTTGTAGTGTTCTGTAGTGTTCTGTAGTGTTCTTAGTTGTGTTCTGTAGTGTTCTGTAGTGTTCTGTAGTGTTCTTTATTGTTCTGTAGTGTTCTTTATTGTTCTGTAGTGTTCTGTATGTTCTGTAG
Organism: Corydoras sp. C115; assembly: GCA_019802505.1. NCBI lineage: Eukaryota > Metazoa > Chordata > Actinopteri > Siluriformes > Callichthyidae > Corydoras > Corydoras sp. C115. Next base: position 223,536 of record JAFMOC010000676.1, on the reverse strand, counting down.
TGTTCTGTAGTGTTCTGTAGTGTTCTGTAGTGTTCTTTATTGTTCTGCAGTGTTCTTTATTGTTCTGTGTAGTTCTGTTGTTCTGTATTGTTCTGTAGTGTTCTGTAGTGTTCTGTAGTGTTCTGTATTTTTTATTGTAGTGTTTTTTTTATTGTTCTGTAGTTTCTTATTGCTCTGTAGTGTTCTGTAGTGTTCTTTATTTTTCTGTATTGTTCTGTAGTGTTCTTTATTGTTCTGTAGTGTTCTTTATTGTTCTGCAGTGTTCTGTAGTGTTCTTTATTGTTCTGCAGTGTTTTTTATTGTTCTGTAGTGTTCTTTATTGTTCTGCAGTGTTCTTTATTGTTCTGTAGTGTTCTGTATTGTTCTTTATTGTTCTGTAGTGTTCTTTAGTGTTCTGTAGTGTTCATTATTGTTCTGTAGTGTTCTTTAGTGTTCTGTAGTGTTCTTTATTGTTCTGTAGTGTTTTGTATTGTTCTGCAGTGTTATGTAGTGTTCTTTATTGTTCTGTAGTGTTCTTTGTTGTACTTCAGTGTTCATCATAGTTCTGTAGTGTTCTGTAGTGTTCCTCAATGTTCTGCAGTGTTCTTTATTGTTGTGTAGTGTTCCTCAATGTTCTGCAGTGTTCTTTATTGTTCTGTAGTGTTTTTTTATTGTTCGGTAATGTTCATTATTGCTCTGTAGTGTTCTGTAGAGTTCTTTATTTTTCTGTATTGTTCTGTATTGTTCTTTATTGTTCTGTAGTGTTCTTTATTGTTCTGCAGTGTTCTTTATTGTTCTGTAGTGTTTTTTTATTGTTCGGTAGTTTTCATTATTGCTCTGTAGTGTTCTGTAGTGTTCTTTATTTTTCTGTATTGTTCTGTAGTGTTCTTTATTGTTCTGCAGTGCTTTTAGTGGCCATTAATGTTCTGCAGTGTTTTGTAGTGTTCTTTAATGTTCTGCAGTGTTTTATATTGTTCTGTAGTGTACTTTATTGTTCTGCAGTGTTCTTTATTGTTCTGTAGTGTTCTGTATTGTTCTTTATTGTTCTGTAGTGTTCTTTAGTGTTCTGTAGTGTTCATTATTGTTCTGTAGTGTTCTTTAGTGTTCTGTAGTGTTCTTTATTGTTCTGTAGTGTTTTGTATTGTTCTGCAGTGTTATGTAGTGTTCTTTATTGTTCTGTAGTGTTCTTTGTTGTACTTCAGTGTTCATCATAGTTCTGTAGTGTTCTGTAGTGTTCCTCAATGTTCTGCAGTGTTCTTTATTGTTGTGTAGTGTTCCTCAATGTTCTGCAGTGTTCTTTATTGTTCTGTAGTGTTTTTTTATTGTTCGGTAATGTTCATTATTGCTCTGTAGTGTTCTGTAGAGTTCTTTATTTTTCTGTATTGTTCTGTATTGTTCTTTATTGTTCTGTAGTGTTCTTTATTGTTCTGCAGTGTTCTTTAGTGTTCTGTAGTGTTCATTAATGTTCTGTAGTGTTCTTTAGTGTTCTGTAGTGTTCTTTATTGTTCTGTAGTGTTTTTATTGTTCTGCAGTGTTATGTAGTGTTCTTTATTGTTATGTATTGTTCTGTAGTGTTCTGCAGTGTTCTGTAGTGTTCGTCATTGTTCTTAAGTGTTCTGTAGTGTTCCGTATTGTTCTGTAGTGTTCATTATTGTTCTGTAGTGTTCTTTGTTGTACTTCAGTGTTCATCATAGTTCTGTAGTGTTCTGTAGTGTTCCTCAATGTTCTGCAGTGTTCTTTATTGTTGTGTAGTTTTCCTCAATGTTCTGCAGTGTTCTTTATTGTTCTGTAGTGTTTTTTTTATTGTTCGGTAGTGTTCATTATTGCTCTGTAGTGTTCTGTAGTGTTCTTTATTTTTCTGTATTGTTCTGTAGTGTTCTTTATTGTTCTGCAGTGTGTTTAGTGGCCATTAATGTTCTGCAGTGTTTTGTAGTGTACTTTATTGTTCTGCAGTGTTCTGTAGTGTTCTTTATTGTTCTGTAGTGTTTTGCAGTGTTCTGTAGTGTTCCTTTTTGTTCTGTAGTGTTCTTCATTGTTCTTTAGTGTTCTTTATTGTTCTGCAGTGTTCTGTGGTGTTCTTTATTGTTCTTTTTTGTTCTCTAGAGTTCTGTAGTGTTCTTTATTGTTCTTTAGTGTTCTGTAGCGTTCTTTATTGCTCTGTATTGTTCTGTAGTATTATTTTTTGTTCTGTAGTGTTCTGCAGTGTTTTTTATTGTTCTGTAGTGTTCTGTAGTGTTTAATGTTCTGCTGTGTTCTCTAGTGTTCTGTAGAGTTCTGCAGTTTTTTTATTGTTCTGTAGTGTTCATTATTGTTCTGCAGTGTTCTTTATTGTTCTGTAGTGTTCTGCAGTGTTCTTTATTGTTCTGTAGTGTTCTTTATTGTTCTGTGGCATTCTTTATCGGTCTGTAGTGTTCTTTATTGTTCTGTAGTGTTCTTTATTGTTCTGTGGCATTCTTTATCGGTCTGTAGTGTTCTTTATTGTTCTGTAGTGTTCTTTATTGTTCTGCAGCCTTCCGTTGTGTTCATTATTGTTCTGTCATGTTCTTTGTTGTTTTGTTGATCTGGGCTGTTTTTTATTGTTCTGTAGTGTTCTGTAGTGTTCATTATTGTTCTGTAGTATTCTGTAGTATTCTTTATTGTTCTGTAGTGTTCATTATTGTTCAGAAGTTTTCTTTATAGTTCTGTAATGTTTTGTAGTGTTCTTCATTGTTCTGCAGTGTTCTTCATATTTCTGCAGTGTTCTTTATTGTTCTGTAGTGTTGTTTATTGTTCTGTAGTGTTCTTTATAGTTCTGCAGTGTTATTTATTGTTCTTCATTGTTCTGCAGTGTTCTTTATTGTTCTGCAGTGTTCTTTATTGTTCTGCTGTGTTCTTTATTGTTTTTTATTTTTCTGTAGTGTTCTTTATTGTTCTTTATTTTTCTTTATTGTTCTGTAGTGTTCTTTATTGTTCTGCAGTGTTCTGTAGTGGTTTTTAGTGTTCTGTAGTGTTCATTATTGCTCTGTCCTGTTCTTTATTGTTCTGCAGTGTTCTGTAGTGTTCATTATTGTTTTGTAGTTTCATTTATTGTACTGTAGTGTTCTGTAGTGTTCATTATTGTTCATTATTGTTCTGTAGTGTTCATTATTGTTCTGTTGTGTTCTGTAGTGTTCTGCAGTGTTTTTTTTATTGTTCTGTAGCGTTCTTTATTGTTCTGTAGTGTTCTGTAGTGTTCTTTATTGATTTGTAGCGTTCGTTATTGTTCTGTAGTGTTCTTAATTGTTCTGTAGTGTTCTGTAGTGTTCTTTATTGTTCTGTAGCATTCGTTATTGTTCTGTAGTGTTCATTATTGTTCTGTGTTGTTCTATAGCATTCTGTAGTGTTCTTTATTGTTCTGTAGTGTTCTGTTGTGTTCTTTATTGTTCTGTAGTGTTCATTATTGTTCTGTAGTGTTCATTATTGGTCTGTTGTGTTCTTCAGTGTTCTTTATTGTCCTGCAGTGTTCTGTAGTGTTCATTATTGCTCTGTCCTGTTCTTTATTGTTCTGCAGTGTTCTGTAGTGTTCTGTAGTGTTCATT
>JAFMOC010000676.1:210000-215000 GCA_019802505.1 Corydoras sp. C115 | reverse complement strand
CAACTCTACCCCTGTGAGTGGACTGCCCACACACACACACACACACACACACACACACACACACAGCTGAGAAGGTCAGTGGTTCTGCGTTGTTCTCCACGTGGACGTGATGGTGGTCCACTCTGTTAATAAAGAAAAGCCCACACAATGACCTCCACGTCCAACCACACAACCTACAGGACGTGTTCCACCGAGCCGTGTCCACCAGGCGGTCAGACCGAGTCGTCTCAGATCTTAAAAAGAAGACTACAGATCAGCACGTTAAAGGTGAAGGTTCTAAGACCATCTCCAAGCAGCTTGATGTTCCTCCGACTACAGTTCACATTATTTTAAATGGAAGATCCGTGGGACTGGACCCTCCCTGGGACTGGACCCTCCCTGGACCCTCCCTGGGACTGGACCCTCCCTGGACCCTCCCTGGGACTGGACCCTCCCTGGGACTGGACCCTCCCTGGACCCTCCCTGGGACTGGACCCTCCCTGGGACTGGACCCTCCCTGGACACTTCCTGGACATGGACACTACGAATGGAACAAAAGTTCTAAAGAAACAGTTCTAAAGAGATTAAAGGTGAACTTCCATCTCAGCTGGACCATCAGTGTCAGATGGACCGAGGAGGACAGCATTGTAGAAAACAAATCAGAAAAAAGGAACGTTCACACAAAGTCACCGTAAGTTTGTCCACGTGTCAATGTTCTGCGTGGTTCTGTCCATGGCTGCGAATGAGGGAACGTCTGCGGAACCCATGAGCGTGCTTGGAAATTATGGTCGGTCTCGTCGGCATGGACACGAATCATCAGAAGAACCGTACACGTTCCATCGGCGGTCACTCTCTGAGGTCCATTAAGGACGTGGAAGTGGAACTGACTGGCAGAACCCTGACCTCACCCCACGGAACCCTTCCATCCAACAAAGAAGGCGGATCTAGCAATCAGATAAGAGTTCCGTCCAAGGTTCCACTTTATGGAGTCAGAGTTCCAGCACATCTGGATCTGGGTTCCTGAACTCGTCCACACTGTAATCTTTGAAAATAGAACCTTCTGGATTCAGAACCTGCAAATTAAATCCTCTGGAGACAAAAATACTCTGGAGTCGCATCGGAGGCCGAGACGCAGGTACCACCCAGAGTCCGGTACGCTCCGGAGAACCCGGGACACGATGGAGTGCTGGCCCTGCCGCCGCCCACGCGTTCGGTCTGTGGTCTCCGGGTCTCGGGACCTCCATCTGCTTCCGCAGACCGAGCAGATTACGGGTTCTGCTCGCCATCGGTTCTCCAGCTGCCAGCTCTGGTCTGCAGTTGTCCACACCCTCCATTGTGGGTTCCTGTCTGGACTCGTCTCTGACCGTTGAGGGCTTTTGGAGAACGCAGCATTGTTCTGAGACCTCCTTTAAATCCACAGCTGGACCTCAGCTGGACGTTCCGTCTGAAGGATCTAAAGGGGATCTGCTGCTGAAGGGCCACGTGTTCAGACTGTTTGTATAGCCTATCCCGGTTATCCTGAAGGTTATTAACGCCTGACCCAAACGCCTGACCCAAAGCAGTCTCTCTCTCTCTGTCCCCGCAGCGTCCTCGTTCCCTGAGGACTTCTCAGTGATGCTGACGGTGCGAGTGCAGAGGGGGACTCGGGCGTTCCGGGTGTCTCTCTCTCTCTCTCTCTGTGTCTGTCCGGGTGTCTCTCTCTCTCTGTCTCTCTCTCTCTCTGTCTGACCGGGTGTCTCTCTCTCTCTGTGTCTGACCGGGTGTCTCTCTCTCTCTCTGTCTGACCAGGTGTCTCTCTCTCTCTCTCTCTCTCTCTCTCTCTCTCTCTCTCTCTCTCTCTCTCTCTCTCTCTCTGTCTCTCTCTCTCTGTGTCTGACCGGGTGTCTCTCTGTCCCCGCAGCGTCCTCGTTCCCTGAGGACTTCTCAGTGATGCTGACTGTGCGAGTGCAGAGGGGGACTCGGGCGTTCCGGGTGTCTCTCTCTCTCGCTGTGTCTGACCGGGTGTCTCTCTGTCCCCGCAGCGTCCTCGTTCCCTGAGGACTTCTCAGTGATGCTGACGGTGCGAGTGCAGAGGGGGACTCGGGCGTTCCGGGTGTCTCTCTCTCTCGCTGTGTCTGTCCGGGTGTCTCTCTCTCTCTGTCTGACCAGGTGTCTCTCTCTCTCTCTCTCTCTCTCTCTCTCTCTCTCTGTGTCTGACCGGGTGTCTCTCTCTCTCTGTCTGACCAGGTGTCTCTCTCTCTCTCTCTCTCTCTCTCTCTCTCTCTCTGTCTCTCTCTCTCTGTGTCTGACCGGGTGTCTCTCTCCCCGCAGCATCCTCGTTCCCTGAGGACTTCTCGGTGTTGATGACGGTGCGAGTGCAGAGGGGGACTCGGGCGTTCCGGGTGTCTCTCTCTCTCTCTGTGTCTGTCCGGGTGTCTCTCTCTCTCTCTCTGTGTCTGTCCGGGTGTCTCTCTCTCTCTCTCTGTTTTTGTCCGGGTGTCTCTCTCTCTCTCTGTGTCTGTCCGGGTGTCTCTCTCTCTCTCTCTCTCTCTCTGTCTCTCTCTCTCTGTCTGAGCGGGTGTCTCTCTCTCTCTCTCTCTCTCTCTCTCTGTCTGACCGGGTGTCTCTCTCTCTCTCTCTCTCTCTCTTTCTCTGTCTGACCGGGTGTCTCTCTCTCTCTCTGTCTCTCTCTCTGTGTCTGACCGGGTGTCTCTCTGTCCCCGCAGCGTCCTCGTTCCCTGAGGACTTCTCGGTGATGATGACGGTGCGAGTGCAGAGGGGGACGCAGGCGTTCCGGGTGTCTCTCTCTCTCTCTCTCTGTCTCTCTCTCTGTGTCTGACCGGGTGTCTCTCTGTCCCCGCAGCGTCCTCGTTCCCTGAGGACTTCTCGGTGATGATGACGGTGCGAGTGCAGAGGGGGACGCAGGCGTTCCGGGTGTCTCTCTCTCTCTCTCTCTCTCTCTCTCTGTGTCTGACCGGGTGTCTCTCTCTGTCCCCGCAGCGTCCTCGTTCCCTGAGGACTTCTCGGTGATGATGACGGTGCGAGTGCAGAGGGGGACGCAGGCGTTCCTGCTGTCGGTTTATAACGAGCAGGGCGTCCAGCAGCTGGGGGTGGAGGTGGGACGCTCGCCCGTCTTCCTGTACGAGGACCAGCTGGGACAACCCAGTCCTGAGGACTACCCCCTGTTCACCGGCGTCAACCTGGCAGACGGAAAGTGAGACACACACACACACACATCATACACACACACATCATACACACATACACACATACACACACATCATACACACATACACATCATACACACATACACACACACATCATACACACACACACACACACATCATACACACACACACACATCATACACACATACACATCATACACACACACATCATACACACATACACACATACACACACATCATACACACATACACATCATACACACATACACACACATCATACACACATACACATCATACACACATACACACATACACACACATCATACACACATACACATCATACACATCATACACACATACACACACATCATACACACACACACACATCATACACACATACACATCATACACACATACATACACACACATCATACACACACACACACATCATACACACATACACACACACACATCATACACACATACACATCATACACACATACACACATACACACACATCATACACACACACACACATCATACACACATACACACACACACATCATACACACATACACATCATACACACATACACACATACACACACATCATACACACATACACATCATACACACATACACACATACACATCATACACACACACACACACACACACACACACACATCATACACACACACACACACATCATACACACACACACACATCATACACACACACACACACATCATACACACATACACACACACACATCATACACACATACACATCATACACACACACACACACACACACACACACACATCATACACACACACACACACATCATACACACACACACAAATCATACACACATACACACACACACATCATACACACACACACACACATCATACACACATACACACATACACACACACACATCATACACACATACACATCATACACACACACACACACACACATCATACACACACACACACACATCATACACACACACACAAATCATACACACATACACACACACACACATCATACACACATACACACATACACACACATCATACACACACACACACATCATACACACATACACACATACACACACACACATCATACACACATACACATCATACACACATACACACACACACACATCACACACACACACACACACATCACACACACACACACATCATACACACACACACACATCATACACACACACACACACACACACACACACACACACACATCATACACACACACACACACACATCATACACACACACACACATCACACACACACACACATCATACACACATACACACACATCATACACACACACACACACATCATACACACATACACACATACACACACATCATACACACACACACACACATCATACATACATACACATCATACACACATACACACACATCATACACACATACACACACATCATACACACACACACACACACACGCACACATCATACACACACACACACATCATACACACACACACATCATACACACATACACACACATCATACACATCATACACACACACATCATACACACATACACACACATCATGCACACATACACACACATCATACACACACACACACATCATACATACATACACATCATACACACATACACACACATCATACACACATACACACACATCATACACACACACACACATCATACACACATACACACACATCATACACACACACACATCATACACACACACACACATCATACACACATACATACACATCATACACACATACACACACATCATACACACACACACATCAT
>JAFMOC010000676.1:192500-197500 GCA_019802505.1 Corydoras sp. C115 | reverse complement strand
CTCATTAAAAACAGGACTCATGTCTCCAATCGTGACTGCTGTACCGGCTGCGTCCCAAACCACACCCATGCCCCCCCCGCCAAACCCTCCTTTCTGAAGCTCAGTTTGAACTTTAGCAGGTTCTCTCAATCAACACTTGAATGCACAGGTGGTTGCTCTGTGCCGGGACCTTTATGCAGATGCTTTAACCTGCAGTGATCCCGTGTCTCTAATAAAGTGGCCGCTTTAGTGGGACACACCTTTAATTTGGACTCTTTTCCGGATGAAACTGGATTTAAACTAATTCTGTTCTTTAAAGGTTCTGTTTTTTTTATGTAAACAGCTGTAATCTGCAGCGGTCCGTAACGACTGTAGTTCCGAGCGCCGCCACCAGAGGGCAGCAGATGTTGATTAGAGTTCAGATAGTTGAGTGTAATTGTAATGACGTCAGGGTGTCTCAGGGTTCCAATCTGACCGTTAAAGGTGTTATGATGTTTGTTATAAACAGGCTTTAGTATTAATACTGTCTTGTTTCAGGGACCTCGTGGCTTGTTGGGCCCCAAAGGACCTCAGGGACCTTCCGGACCTCCTGTAGGTGTCGCTCTCGTTTAATCTGTTCAACAAAACGATGGGTTCAGATTAATAATCAACCGTACGTTACGCAACCTGAACGGTGTGTGTGTGTGTGTGTGTGTGTGTGTGTGTGTGTGTGTGTGTGTGTGCAGGGTGTGACTGGAATGGATGGTGTCCCGGGTCCCAAAGGAAACATTGTGAGTATACACATACACACACACACACACACTCTCTCTCTCACACACACACACACACACACACACACACACACAAACACACACACATACTCACACACATACACACACAGACACACACTCACTCACACACACTCACACACACACACACACACACTCACTCACACACTCTCTCTCTCACACACACACACACACACACACACACACACAAACACACACACATACTCACTCACACACACACACACATACACACACACACACAGACACACACTCACTAACACTCACACATACACACACTCACACACACTCACACACTCACTCACACACTAACACACACACACTCACTCACTCACACACACACACTCACACACACACACACACACACACACACACACACACACACACACACACACACACACACACACACCTGTGTGACTGTGCAGTAATCAGAGGGACTCTCTTCACTCAGGGGCCTCAAGGTGAACCTGGACCTCCTGGACAGCAAGGCAACCCCGGTGCACAGGTACACGCTCTCTCACTCTGTAATTAACATAACGTAAAGTCTCGTTACGTCTCGTTGACGTTTTGAACGGCGCTATGGGACGCGGAGACGGGAACCACGGCTCGTCTCGGCTCTAGTTCAGGAACCGCACGGTACAGCGTGTGATAACGGAACCGTCTCTGTGTTGCAGGGCCTGCCGGGGCCTCAGGGAGCCATAGGACCTCCTGGAGATAAGGTGAGTGTGCAGCGTAGACGGCTTTCCGTTCATGACATCATCAACCTAAAGTCTCCTGTCCTCATGGTTCCTGTAGGGACCGACTGGGAAACCCGGGTTACCGGGCATGCCTGGAAATGATGGACCACCGGTGAGTGGAGCGCACACACACACACACACACACACACACACACACACACACACACACACACACACACACACACACACACTCAGCATCGCTCTTTAACCGTGTCCTGCTCATTGTTCACAGGGTCACCCTGGAAAGGAGGGTCCGTCCGGGGAGAAGGGTCACATGGTAAGAACCATTTTACCATACACACTTACACACACACACACACACACACACACACACACACACACACACTCTCTTTCACACACACACACACACACACACACACTCTGTCACTGGTTGCTTTGATCTCATCACTCTCTCTCTCTCTCTCTCTCTGGATTGCAGGGGCCACCCGGCTCTCAGGGACCAATCGGCTACCCAGGGGGCCGCGGGGTCAAGGTAGGTTCTCCGTCCCGCCGGTGTCCTTAACAGGAGCACGGTTCCTCTTCAGCAGGAACTAATTCAGCTGCGCTCTGTGTGTAGGGCGCTGACGGCGTTCGAGGGCTGAAAGGGAACAAGGGTGAAAAGGTACGAGAATTATTCAATAATGTGAGGCACTGCGGGCTCCTGATTGGCTGCTGGAGGTTTGAGTGATGGGGGCCCGCCTCAGGGGCCCGCCTTAGGGGCCCGCAGCATGTCTGTGTTTCCCTGCGTTCCTCTGATGTGTGATGGTCTTGCAGGGAGAAGATGGCTTTCCTGGATTTAAAGGAGACATGGGTGTGAAAGGTGATCGGGTAAGAGCGCCGGTCTCAGGTCTCAGGTCTCAGGTTCGGTTCTAGCAGATCCTCATTCTCTGTGTGTGTGTGTGTGTGTGTGTGTGTGTGTGTGTGTTCAGGGTGAACTCGGACCAGCTGGACCCAGAGGAGAGGACGGTCCAGAGGGACCTAAAGGCCGATTGGGTCTCCCCGGTGATGCAGGACCCCTGGGAGCAAGTGGAGAGAAGGTACAGTGCTTTGGTCTAAAACTATATGAAACGCTTAGCGGAGGTGGCTCCTTGTGTACATTTGGTATGTTCTCCTCCCAGCTCCATGCACAAACGTACATTATCTGTGGATGAGACCCACGGCGGTACTCACCCCCACCTGCCCCAGCCGCGTCCAGACGTGGTTCTCGTGTGCAGTGATGTCATGTTGATGTGTTTGTGTCCTGCAGGGCAAACTGGGAGTTCCTGGGTTACCTGGTTACCCGGGGCGACAAGGGCCGAAGGTGAGTAGTGAGGGTTCCAGAGCCCAACGAGACCCAGTGTGGAGTTCTGATGGGAAACATGGCTTCATCTCTCTCTGCAGGGTTCTCAAGGATTCCAAGGCTTCCCGGGAGCCAATGGAGAGAAGGGAACGAGGGTAGGTGTGAGTTCGGCTGCGTCGGGTCGGTGTTTAAACTCAGGTCTTTATCGTGAGGTGTCTCGTCTCCGCAGGGAACCGCCGGGAAGCCGGGACCGCGTGGCCAGCGAGGACCGACGGTAAGATCTCCCCAACCACACGGTTCCTCACGGTTCCTCAGTTCCTCAGAGAACGTCAGGCTCACCCGCCCTGTCTCCTTCTCTTTAGGGCCCGCGTGGAGAGAGGGGACCGAGAGGCCCCACAGGAAAAGCAGGACCCAAGGTTAAAGACCGTCCCTCGGTTTTATTCTCTTTTGATTTGGGTTCTGGACCGCACACGGAATCGATGAGTTCTGATTGGCTGATAAGCAGGGGTATCTAATAAAGTGGCCGGTGAGTGTACAGTCCCCTTTTTCAATTCTCTTTTTTGATTCGCTGCTCGACAGGGCAACTCAGGAAGCGACGGACCCCCGGGACCACCTGGTGAACGGGTAAGAACAGCGGCAGCATTCATTAATTAGATCAATTAATTAATTAATTAATTAATTAATTAATTAATAACAAACCGGTTGTTGATTAGCTGAAGATTTATGAGTGTGTGTGTGTGTGTGTGTGTGTGTGTGTGTGTGTGCAGGGTCTGACAGGACCTCAGGGACCCACTGGTTTCCCCGGACCCAAAGGACCTCCAGTGAGTGAAGTGAACATTATAATGAGATTAAAATCTTAATGAACTTAATAATTATATAATTATATAAAACCTTTAATTTGTTTTTATTTTAGGGACCTGCAGGAAAAGATGGACTGCCTGGACACCCCGGTCAGAGAGGAGAAACGGTAAACAGGGTTCTATAAGAGCGTCGCTCAGTGCAGTTAACGTTCCTATGATCAGGCTGTGCTGGTGCTGTTTGGCATGTTCTCTGATGATCAGAGTGTCAGGGTGGTGGGTGGTTCCCCGGGGCCCCGTGGTGGTTCTGTGATTATAGAACGTCCTCACTGAGGGCAGAGGGTGGGGTGTGTGTGACAGTAGAACACTCATGGGTCGTTTCTGAGAACCATGTAAAGTTCATGTCTGCTTCCAGGGCTTCCAAGGTAAAACCGGACCCCCGGGACCTCCTGGAGTTCTGGGACCTCAGGTGGGTGATTTTGGGGCCTCCGTGCGGGAGCCGCACTGCAGCTGCTGCAGAACGTGACGTCTGTCTCATCTTCACCTTTAGGGACCGACAGGTGAGACGGGGCCCATGGGAGAGCGGGGACATCCTGGACCCCCGGGACCACCAGGTGAACAGGGTCTTCCAGGACCTGCCGGAAAAGAGGGAGCCAAGGTATGTACACACGCTCCGGGGACAGATGGGGTCGTTCAGGAGGGGGAGGGGGGGGTTGGGTTAGAGGAAGCATGTGATGGTGTTCGGCTCTCCTCATTGGTGGATGTCGTGTGTTTGTGTTTGTAGGGAGATCCAGGTCCCGCCGGTCCTGCTGGCAAAGACGGGCCCCAAGGACTCAGGGGCTTCATGGGAGAGAGGGGACTACCGGGCCCTGTTGTACGTGTAACACACACACACACACACACACATATACACAAACACCAGTGCAGGCTGTGATTGGTTGATTTTTAGGGGTCAGGATGAATGAAGACGAGTCGTTTAGGAATCGCAGGAACGAATCAGAGTCATTTAAACAGAGTCCGAGTCATTTGTTCAGTATTGAATCACAGGTGTGATTCAGGTTTTGGATTCTGAGTCAGACTCGGTCGTCCTGCGGGGGGGTGGGGTCATGTGCAGTGCTCGTCCTATCCCGTCACCACAGTGAGGCGGCGCTGTGGGTTCATCTCCTGAATCAACTCCGTTCTGATTCCTCTGTTTTATTCAGGGCTCTTCAGGACTGAAGGGCAGTGAAGGACCCCCGGGGCCCCCAGGACCCGCTGTAAGATCAGACTCCTCTCTCTCTCTCTCTCTCTCTCGCTCGCTCGCTCGCTCATGTAGAGTCAGTAACACTGAATAATTAATCAGCTTCCACTTTTAATATCTGCTCTCTTTAACTCCGCCCACTGCTTTCCCTGACGCCAGCCTCAGTGAGTATCTCTCTCTCTC
>JAFMOC010000676.1:152500-190000 GCA_019802505.1 Corydoras sp. C115 | reverse complement strand
AGGGCCCCCCTGGTCCTCCAGGTCCCAGAGGCCCCTCTGGCCCCCCAGGAGCTGACGGACCCCAGGGGCCTCCTGGAGGTAATGGAAACCCGGGTGCAGTGGGAGAGAAGGTGAGAACTCAGCGGGGGTTCCATCCTGTAGTTCAGGAACTCCTCAGCAGGATGAGTCTAATGAGGAACCTGAGGGCCACGCCCAAAACTAACCTCCCCTCCATCTGTCTGTGCAGGGAGACCCAGGTGAAGCCGGAGAGCCCGGTCTGCAGGGAGACGTTGGACCGCCGGTAAGACCCAAACACTGGAACAACACACACACACACACACACACACACACACACAAACACACATAAACACACACACACACCACACGGACCAAAGGATACACACATGCCTCTTAATCACGGACCGCAGGTCACATGTTCAGTCACATGATGTGTACACACTAGCACCCTGCGGCAACAGTGTGTGTGTGTGTGTGTGTGTGTGTGTGTGTGTGTGTGTGTTAGGGTCCGAGAGGAGAGCGAGGTGAGAAGGGAGAATCCGGTCCTGCTGGTGCTGCTGGTCCACCAGGACCCAAAGGCCCTCCTGGAGATGACGGTCCAAAAGGAAGTCCGGTGAGTTTTTATGAAGTGTGTTTTATGTATGTGTGTGTATGTTTGTGTATGTGTGTGTTTTATGTATGTGTGTATGTATGTATGTGTGTTTTGTGTGTGTGTGTCTGTGTGTATTTTGTGTGTGTATGTGTGTATAATAAATAAATGAATGGTGTATTTTAAGGGCAGATTCAAACCTGGGTTGTTTGTCTGTCTTTCTTGTCCTCAGGGTCCGAGTGGGTTCCCCGGTGACCCGGGACCTCCCGGAGAGCCCGGTCCTGCGGTACGTTTGATTAGATCTGCTGTTCTGAAGTGTAAGGTTGTGTTGGTGGTGTAAATGTGACAGCGTGCTGGTTCTGCTCCCGCAGGGATTGGACGGTCCTCCGGGTGATAAGGGAGACGATGGAGAGGCCGGTCAGCCGGTAGGTTCACCTGTCAGTCAGTCGGTGTAACGGACCCGAGGTTCTGTAATCAGTAAAGAACTCAGACAGTTTAGTCCAGGAGGAACCTCTGTTGGTTCTGAGAACCCAACATGGTCCCCTTTATTCTAAAGGAGAACCTCCTCCAGCACAGTGTAGAACAGATCAAAGGAATCAATCACAGGATCAAAGGATTTAAATGAAAGGATTAAACAATCAGACATCAAAGGAACTGGTTTGTTTTCAGGGATCTCCAGGACCGACCGGAGAATCAGGACCAACTGGACCTCCTGGAAAGAGAGTGAGTTCCTGTCTCTCTGTCCGCTGTGCTGTCTCTCGCTCTCTCTCTCTCTCTCTCTCTCTCTCACTGTGCTATGTCTCTTGTGTCTTTAGGGTCCACCAGGAGCAGCAGGACCAGAGGGACGACAGGGGGAGAAGGGGGCTAAAGTAAGACACAGATACACACAGACACACACACACACACACACACACACACACACACACACACACACACACACACTCTCTCTCTCTCACTCTGGTAGTGCAGGTCTGAGATCTTTGTGGGTCCGTCTCTTTCAGGGTGAATCAGGTCTCGAGGGTCCGCAGGGTAAAACGGGTCCTGTTGGACCACAGGGCGCTCCCGGTAAGACGGGTTCTGAAGGACTCAGAGGAATCCCCGGGCCGGTGGTGAGTGTGTGGAACCCTGAGTGTTGGAGACGTTCCACTGTGTGACCAATCAAACACCTCCATTCTGTCTTTAGGGAGAACAAGGACTTCCTGGATCTCCTGGACCTGACGGACCCCCAGGACCCATGGTACCCAAAGCCACCCGCTCTCTGCACACACACACACACACACACACACACTAACACACACACACATGAAGTCGGTGGATTGAACCTGTGGTTCTGTGTCTCTCAGGGTCCTCCTGGACTTCCTGGTCTGAAGGGAGACACTGGAGTTAAAGGAGAGAAGGTAAGAGGTGCTCAGGGAGGAAGTTTGTATGTTCTCCCTGGTCCTGTTGGTAGCACGGTGGTCCGTTTGGACCGCGAGGCGTTCCGGTGTGTTTACAGGTTCAGATAACCCAGCGTGGTGGGGGTCAGAGCACAGGGTCGGTACAGCGCCCCCCGGAGCAGTGGGGGTTAAGGGTCACGCTCATGGAGCCACGTGGTAACTGCAGAGGAGCTGGGATTAGAACCCACAACCTTCAGATTGATTCCCCCCCCCTCATTAAAAAGCATGACGTACGCTTTAGAAGTGCTGGGACAGGACCAAACCCCCCCCCCCCCCCCAACGCCGTGATGCTGGAGATGATGATGTCATAATGCGGAGGTTTGTTGCAGGGTCACCCGGGTCTGATCGGACTGATCGGTCCCCCCGGGGAACAAGGAGAGAAGGGAGACAGAGGACTGCCAGGACCCCAGGGGGCATCCGGACCTAAGGGAGACACGGTAGGAGCCCCGCCCACACACCGTTCATACTGCAGGTCTGCCACACCCCCACACTCACCTCTGTCCTCCTCTGATTAGGGAATCAATGGACCTGCTGGACCGCTGGGACCCATCGGACCCCCTGGATTACCGGTACCGCTCGCCTTCAGATCACCACAGTTACACACTGATGATGATGATGATGATGATGATGATGATGTGTGTGTGTGTTCTCATACAGGGTCCTCCCGGTCCTAAAGGTGCTAAGGGATCCTCTGTAAGTTCCAGTTCCCTCAGTTTGGTTCTGTTTTCAGTTCCCGTGTTTAACGGGTTCTCCATCTGTTCCTCTGCAGGGTCAAACCGGACCTAAGGGAGAAATGGGAGTTCCAGGTCCACCAGGTTTACCGGTCAGTACCAGAACACTTGTAGTTTAAAGTGATGACTCCGCCCACCGTGACATTAATCTCTCCGTGTTCCGCAGGGTCCCCCGGGCGACGTCATTCACCCGCTGCCCATCCACTCCAGCCCCAAGGCCCGGGCGCGGCGGAACATCGACGGCAGCCAGCTGATGGACGACGCGCCCGACGCCAACTACAAGGACTACGAGGACGGCATGGAGGAGATCTTCGGCTCGCTGAACTCCCTGAAGCTGGAGATCGAGCAGATGAAGCACCCGCTGGGGACGCAGAGCAACCCGGCCCGCACCTGCAAAGACCTGCAGCTCTGCCACCCCGACTTCCCCGACGGTGGGTGACCCCGCACACGGTGACGCGCACACACCCCCGCACACGCCCGGCCACGCCCCGCCCAACCGCGCCTGTCCGTCTGCTTTCAGGAGAGTACTGGATCGACCCCAACCAGGGCTGCTCCAGAGACGCCTTCAGGGTCTACTGCAACTTCACCGCCGGGGGCGAGAGCTGCATCTTCCCCGATAAAAAGAGCGAGGGGGTGAGTGGCGGCGCCCACCGCAGGACACGGGGACCACTACAACACACGCTCTGATGAGGAACCCATGTGGGACCTCAGGGAGGGGGGGCTTTAGTACCCAGCGCTCCCGATGGAGCGCTGATCTGACTGTATGAACTCAAAATGTTCGCTTACATACAAGACTGGGGCCTCTCCCGTCACGTGGGGCTGTTGTGGTTGTTGTTTGGTGACGTGGTCTTTGTGTTGTCTGTGGTGTCTCAGACTAGGCTCACGTCCTGGGTGAAGGAGAGTCCGGGCTCCTGGTACAGTGAATTCAAACGGGGTAAACTGGTAAGAGCCTCCTCCTCCTCCTCCTCTTCCTCACTCCTGAACCTCTTGTTATTTTCCAGAGCAAAATGGCTCGCTGGCCCAAAGACAGTCCAGGCACTTGGTATAGTCGCTACAAGCGAGGGTCCATGGTAAGTACCGAGGTCCAAGACGGACTTCGGGAGCAGAATTTGGTTCCGAGTTCCCCGTCCCGAGGTCTTAAGGTCCTGCAGGTCTGAGGTTCTTCAGATGGTCCAGAGGCTGGAAGAGCTTCAGATTCTGAGGGTTCCAAGAGGCCCGGGACTCAGGGAAGCCCCGGTTCCGAGGTTCTGTGTCCTGAGTGTCCTTGCATGGTTCCTTTGCGCGGTCCAGCTCTTGGGTTCCAGACAAGCCCCAGCATGATGCTGCATGAGCTTCTCCAGAGGGGCTTCTGGGAGATCTGAGGAGCGAGGACCGTCTGATGCTGCGCTCATGACCGCGGTGAACCCGGGAACGGTACCCCCCCCCCCCCCGGACCCACCCGGGTTCTAACCTCAACCCCATTTAACATCAAAGAGCAAACCAAACGGAAAGGGTCTAAGAAGCTCCTTTAGGCGTCCCCATACTTATGTCCATGTGTCCTGAGAGGGGGATCACATGATCAACCAGAACCCGCTCAATCGGGCCGGGCCCTAACAGAACCGCTCACCCGGGTGTCCTTCCCCGATCTCCGCTGTCATGAGCGCAGCAGCGCCCTCCGGCTTCCTGTGGGTTCTTGACGCAGACGGGGTCACGGCGGCAGCTTGAGAACACGAGGTAAAGGGTTCGAACGCGGGAACACCACATGACCTGGACTGTCCAATCACGGCGTCCCTCCAGCGGCCGTACAGGACCGCGTTCTCCCGCCGCGTTCCGTAGTCTATCTGCGGTTCTCTGTGGACGCGTTCCTGCTCCTCATGGAACACACCTGAGGACACACCTGAGGACACTGCAGTCCAGGTCGTGTGTGTGTGTGTGTGTGTGTGTGTGTGTGTGTTCAGGGTCACGATGCATGTGCAGATGAACCACGTAAGTACTGTGTGTGTGTGTGTGTGAGAGAGAGAGAGTGTGTGTGTGTGTGTGTGTGTGTGTGTGTGTGTGTGTGTGTGTGTGTGTGTGTGCATGCCTGCATGTTGGCCTGTGCTTTGCTTGTTCAGTGGGTCATGTGATTTTGTTTAAACCGAATTCAGCGAATGGAGGTGAAGCCTTTGGGTAACACACACACCTGTACTAAATGTGTAACACACACACACACACACACACACACACCTGTACTTAATGTGTAACACACACACACACACACACACACACACCTGTACTTAATGTGTAACACACACACACACACACACACACACACACACCTGTACTTAATGTGTAACACACACACACACACACACACACCTGTACTTAATGTGTAACACACACACACACACACACACACACACCTGTACTAAATGTGTAACACACACACACACACACACACACACACCTGTACTTAATGTGTAACACACACACACACACACACACACACACCTGTACTTAATGTGTAACACACACACACACACACACACACACACACACACCTGTACTTAATGTGTAACACACACACACACACACACACACCTGTACTTAATGTGTAACACACACACACACACACCTGTACTTAATGTGTAACACACACACACACACACACACACCTGTACTTAATGTGTAACACACACACACACACACCTGTACTTAATGTGTAACACACACACACACACACACACCTGTACTTAATGTGTAACACACACACACTCACACACACCTGTACTTAATGTGTAACACACACACACACACCTGTACTTAATGTGTAACACACACACACACACACACCTGTACGTAATGTGTAACACACACACACACACACACACCTGTACTTAATGTGTAACACACACACACTCACACACACCTGTACTTAATGTGTAACACACACACACACACCTGTACTTAATGTGTAACACACACACACACACACCTGTACTTAATGTGTAACACACACACACCTGTACTTAATGTGTAACAAACACACACACACACACACACCTGTACTTAATGTGTAACACACACACACACACACCTGTACTTAATGTGTAACACACACACACACACACACACCTGTAATTAATGTGTAACACACACACACACACACTCACACACTCTGTCACTCACTCTCTCACACACACACACAAACACACACACACTCTCACACACACACACACACACAAACACACACACAAACACACACACACACACTCTGTCACTCACTCACACACACACACACAAACACACACACACTCTCACACACACACACACACTCTGTCACTCACTCTCACACACACACACTCACACTCTCTGTCTGCCCCCCCCCCCCCCCCCGGGTGTAGTTGTCCTATATGGACGCAGAGGGCAGTCCGATCGGCGTGGTGCAGATGACGTTCCTGCGGTTGCTCAGCGCCTCCGCCCGGCAGAACCTCACCTACAACTGTTATCAGTCGGTGGCGTGGCGCGACCACGAGCTGGAGAACCACCACAAAGCCATCCGCTTCCTGGGTTCCAACGAGGAGGACATGTCCCACGACAACAACCCCTACATCAGCGCCCTCCAGGACGGCTGCGCGGTGAGTGCCACGCGGGTGGGGGGGGGGTCGGGTCGGGTCGGGTCGGGTCAGGGCGTGACGTTCTCCCGTGTGTTCTGGTCCACAGCTGAAGAAGGGCTACGAGAAGACGGTTCTGGAGATCAACACGCCCAAGGTGGAGCAGCTCCCCTACATGGACATCATGTTCAACGACTTCGGCGGAGCCACGCAGAAGTTCGGCTTCGAGGTCGGGCCCGCCTGCTTCCTCGGCTGAGACCCCGCGGACGACGGACGCTCCGGAACCCAAACACACACATCAAAGGAACATTAGGACACGGGTCCTGAAGGTTTGTGGTTCCTTAAGACAACGAGCCAGTAGGACAAGGATAAAGAGATCAAAGCAATCAGACCCCCCCCCCCCCCCCTCACACCTCACAGGCGCCCCCCCCACACTCCTCACTGCCCCCCCCGCCCCTCACCCCTCACTGTCCCCCCCCGCCCCTCACACCTCAGTGCCCCCCCCGCCCCCCCCCCCCGTTGGTACTCTTTTGTTTTTCTATAGATCTGATTCTGTAGTGTTCCGTACGTTTGTAAGTACGTTCTGTATATTGCGGCGCTGAAGCGTGCGTGTGTGTGTGTGTGTGTGCGTGTGTGTGTGTGTGCGCGTGTGTGTGTGTGTGTGTGTGTGTGTGTGTGATGGACGGCGTGGGTTCCGTTTCCGTTCGTTTCCGACGCGCCGGGCCGGACGGCGTGGCCGCGGTTCTTTATCCTGTTCTACCGAACCCCGTGCACATCGGAGGAACCCAGGTGCTAACGTCCTCCGTCCTGTGGTGCTACATTCACACGTCCACCCGTCTCCGTCTCGTCTCCACGCCGCCCTGCGTCTCCACCCGTTAGCCACACCCTCCATACACAGTAATGCATGTGCTCGACTTAACGAAAGGCCTGCCCGTAACTAACTGATGCCCCCCCCCCCCCCCCACCGCTTATTTATGTAGCTTAGTTTTGCAGTTATTCCCGACAACGTGCTTTTTATTTTACTCATTAGTAATCGTCTCGGCGCTGCAGCGTTACCACGGCAACCGGCGCGTCTCCACTCCGGAGACATTTCACTAAAGTCAGGGTCCCCAACAGTTTGTTCCACTGCGGTGCCACTAGCAACGACCCTGATGCCCTCTGCACCGGCTTACACCACTACACCTTCCACTGCGCCCTCCACTACGCCCTCCACTGTGCCCTCCACTACACCCTCCACTGCGCCCTCCACTACGCCCTCCACTGCGCCCTCCACTGCTCCCTCCACTGCGCCCTCCACTGCTCCCTCCACTGCTCCCTCCACTGCGCCCTCCACTGCGCCCTCCACTGCGCCCTCCACTGCCCGTTTGGAGATATGACTTGAAACTGCTTCTTTTTTCTATTATTTTTTTTTAAGCACCAAATAATAAAGTTCTGTTCCTCTCATTTCTGTACATTTCCAAAATGTGACCCGTACTCATTCTTCTTTGCGTTTGGTTTTTCTTTTGTCTGTTTGAGGTTCTGTAAACCTGTGTAAGAGAGGAGCTTAGATATACTGTTTGTTTTCCATGTCAATAAATTTCAGTTTACTGTGGCCCCCGCACCCTTTGTATGTCCTTTGAAGCATTAAAGCCTTTCTGTATGCATGAACACCATAGATGCTTTTTTGTTCTCTTAATGCCACGCCCGGTTCCATTCCCTTCACGGACGTCCCGGACGCTCGGACCGTGAACTGGGACCGGGAGCCAGGATGTTGTAACTCCTCTGCCAAAGATGTTACTTTGTAGTATATTTATTGTACTATTTAAAATCAAACAATAATAATAAATGTTAATTGAGACCAGTGGTGTTACCCTGACCACGCTCTTTATCTGCGAGACAGATCGCTGCCTTTTTGTTTGTGTCTCAATCATTTCACTTTAAAGTTTGGCAGGAGCACAAACTTAGCTTTAATCAGGCTGCAGTACCCACAGTCAACAGCAGAGGGAGGTTAATCAGGCTGCAGTACCCACAGTCAACAGCAGGGGGAGGTTAATCAGGCTGCAGTACCCACAGTCAACAGCAGAGGGAGGTTAATCATGCTGCAGTATCTACAGTCAACAGCAGAGGGAGGTTAATCATGCTGCAGTATCTACAGTCAACAGCAGGGGGAGGTTAATCAGGCTGCAGTATTTACAGTCAACAGCAGGGGGAGGTTAATCAGACTGCAGTACCTACACTCAACAGCAGGGGGAGGTTAATCAGGCTGCAGTACCTACACTCAACAGCAGGGGGAGGTTAATCAGGCTGCAGTATCTACAGTCAACAGCAGGGGGAGGTTAATCAGGCTGCAGTACCCACAGTCAACAGCAGGGGGAGGTTAATCAGGCTGCAGTATCTACAGTCAACAGCAGAGGGAGGTTAATCAGACTGCAGTACCCACAGTCAACAGCAGAGGGAGGTTAATCAGGCTGCAGTACCCACAGTCAACAGCAGGGGGAGGTTAATCAGGCTGCAGTATCTACAGTCAACAGCAGGGGGAGGTTAAACAGGCTGCAGTATCTACAGTCAACAGCAGGGGGAGGTTAATCAGGCTGCAGTACCCACAGTCAACAGCAGGGGGAGGTTAATCAGGCTGCAGTACCCACAGTCAACAGCAGGGGGAGGTTAATCAGGCTGCAGTACCCACAGTCAACAGCAGGGGGAGGTTAATCAGGCTGCAGTACCCACAGTCAACAGCAGGGGGAGGTTAATCAGGCTGCAGTACCCACAGTCAACAGCAGGGGGAGGTTAATCAGGCTGCAGTACCCACAGTCAACAGCAGGGGGAGATTAATCAGGCTGCAGTACCCACAGTCAACAGCAGGGGGAGGTTAATCAGGCTGCAGTACCCACAGTCAACAGCAGGGGGAGGTTAATCAGGCTGCAGTACCTACAGTCAACAGCAGGGGGAGGTTAATCAGGCTGCAGTACCCACAGTCAACAGCAGGGGGAGGTTAATCAGGCTGCAGTACCCACAGTCAACAGCAGGGGGAGGTTAATCAGGCTGCAGTACCCACAGTCAACAGCAGGGGGAGGTTAAACAGGCTGCAGTATTTACAGTCAACAGCAGGGGGAGGTTAATCAGGCTGCAGTACCCACAGTCAACAGCAGGGGGAGGTTAATCAGGCTGCAGTACCCACAGTCAACAGCAGGGGGAGGTTAATCAGGCTGCAGTACCCACAGTCAACAGCAGGGGGAGGTTAATCAGGCTGCAGTACCTACAGTCAACAGCAGGGGGAGGTTAATCAGGCTGCAGTACCCACAGTCAACAGCAGGGGGAGGTTAATCAGGCTGCAGTACCCACAGTCAACAGCAGGGGGAGGTTAATCAGGCTGCAGTACCCACAGTCAACAGCAGGGGGAGGTTAATCAGGCTGCAGTATTTACAGTCAACAGCAGAGGGAGGTTAATCAGGCTGCAGTACAGGAATGAATCAGAGAGTCAGAATCAGAGTCAGAGTCAGAGTCAGAGAGTCAGAGTCAGAGAGTCAGAATCAGAGTCAGAGAGTCAGAACACACAGAGATGATGATGATGGTTCTAATTAAAAGCTCAGCTTCACACAATCACAGTTCATTAAATCTGATCACATGATTGGACTGCCTTAACGAGTCCAAACTATAAACCACTGTGAGAACATACCAAATCTCATTTCCAATCCAGATTTGAGACACAATGCTGATACCTATCCCATCTGTTGCCATGAGGATCATGTGATCATATCAGCAGGCTCATGAATGAGAGTCATTTGAATCATTTGAATCATTTGAATCTGACTCATTGCTGGAACCCTGATGAGGACGGTGAGCCGTTTGAATGACGTGACTCCGAATGAATCAATGAATCAATGAGCAGGTGAGTCTGTAAACATGAGTTCACCTGGACTTCAGCTCCTTTAACCTCACGATGCACACACACACACACACACACTCTCACACACACACTCACACTCACACACACACACACTCACTCACACACACACACACACACTCACACACTCACACTCACACACACACACACACACACCATGTGAGTGTGACTGCAGTACTGAGAATCATCCACCACCCTAATACCACCTGCTCTGTGGGGGTTCTGATGATTAGAGAACATACCAAAGTGCACTATCAGAGTGTGTGGAGGTACAGGTGTTCCATCCTCTGATCTGATTGGTTCGTTAACACTGCCACACGCGGGCTTTATAGAATTGGGGATCACGTGGTGTGGTTGCGACACCGAACGCTGTGTGGCGCTGTCTTTAATGACTCGAGTTCAAAACTTCCGGATATCCGGTCTGCCGTTCGGCTCATGACGCGCCGAGAGTCGGCACAGGTTCAAATGACTCCCGAGTGAAGATGTAGTGCGACTCGCTGAAGGCTTCGGTCCGTTGGAGTGTGCACTATCTAGTGCCCTCGGTAGGGAGGAACGGCCGGATCGGGATTAACAGATTTAAATGCGAAATCTGCTCAAGGAGTCAGAACGCGAACGACGCGGCCGAAAGTCTGCCTTTAAATCCGAGCTTTAATTAAAAGATCAAAGATTCAGACCGCGCTCATTAGAACCATGAGCCACCCGCGACCTCTGTGATCCAGGTACGTTCACCTCCACCTCAGACACCTCCACCCAGCAGCTACAGCTAACACTGAGGCTTCACCTCAGACTATTAACATTTACATCCGGTTAATAACATCAGAGTAATTACATCAGAGCATCAACATCAGAGTAACAACACCAGAGTAACAACAACATCAGAGTAATTACATTAACATCAGAGTAACATCAACATCAGAGTAACAACATCGGAGCAATAGCATCAGAGTAACAACATCAGAGTAATAACATCAGAGTAATAACATCAACATCAGAGTAATAACATGAGAGTAACAACATCAGAGTAATAACATTAACATCAGAGTAATAACATCAGAGCAATAACATCAGAGTAATAACATCGGAGCAATAACATCAGAGTAATAACATCAACATCAGAGTAATAACATGAGAGTAACAACATCAGAGTAACAACAACATCAGAGTAATTACATCAACATCAGAGTAACATCAACATCAGAGTAACAACATCGGAGCAATAACATCAGAGTAACAACATCAGAGTAATAACATCAGAGTAATAACATGAGAGTAACAACATCAGAGTAATAACATTAACATCAGAGTAATAACATCAGAGCAATAACATCAGAGTAACAACATCGGAGCAATAACATCAGAGTAATAACATCAACATCAGAGTAATAACATGAGAGTAACAACATCAGAGTAACAACAACATCAGAGTAATTACATTAACATCAGAGTAACATCAACATCAGAGTAACAACATCGGAGCAATAACATCAGAGTAATAATATCAGAGTAACAACATCAGAGCAATAACATCAGAGTAACAACATCAGAGTAATAAAATCAGAGTAACAACATCAGAGTAATAACAGAGTGATAACATCAGAGTAATAACATCAGAGCATCAACATCAGAGTAACAACATCAGAGTAACAACAACATCAGAGTAATTACATTAACATCAGAGTAACATCAAAATCAGAGTAACAACATCGGAGCAATAACATCAGAGTAACAACATCAGAGTAATAACATCAGAGTAATAACATCAACATCAGAGTAATAACATCAACATCAGAGTAACAACATCGGAGCAATAATATCAGAGCAATAACATCAGAGCAATAACATCAGAGTAATTACATCAGAGTAGTAATATCAGAGTAACAACATCAGAGTAACAACATCAACATCAGAGTAATAACATCAACATCAGAGTAACAACATCAGAGTAATAACAACATCAGAGTGATAACATCAGAGCATCAACATCAGAGTAACAACATCAGAGTAACAACAACATCAGAGTAATTACATTAACATCAGAGTAACATCAACATCAGAGTAACAACATCGGAGCAATAACATCAGAGTAACAACATCAGAGTAATAACATCAGAGTAATAACATCAACATCAGAGTAATAACATCAGAGTAATAACATCAACATCAGAGTAACAACATCAGAGTAATAAAATCAGAGTAACAACATCAGAGTAATAACAGAGTGATAACATCAGAGTAATAACATCAGAGCATCAACATCAGAGTAACAACATCAGAGTAACAACAACATCAGAGTAATTACATTAACATCAGAGTAACATCAAAATCAGAGTAACAACATCGGAGCAATAACATCAGAGTAACAACATCAGAGTAATAACATCAGAGTAATAACATCAACATCAGAGTAACAACATCGGAGCAATAATATCAGAGCAATAACATCAGAGCAATAACATCAGAGTAATTACATCAGAGTAGTAATATCAGAGTAACAACATCAGAGTAATAACATCAACATCAGAGTAACAACATCAACATCAGAGTAATAACATCAACATCAGAGTAACAACATCAGAGTAATAACAACATCAGAGTGATAACATCAGAGCATCAACATCAGAGTAACAACATCAGAGTAACAACAACATCAGAGTAATTACATTAACATCAGAGTAACATCAACATCAGAGTAACAACATCGGAGCAATAACATCAGAGTAACAACATCAGAGTAATAACATCAACATCAGAGTAATAACATCAGAGTAATAACATCAACATCAGAGTAACAACATCAGAGTAATAAAATCAGAGTAACAACATCAGAGTAATAACAGAGTGATAACATCAGAGTAATAACATCAGAGCATCAACATCAGAGTAACAACATCAGAGTAACAACAACATCAGAGTAATTACATTAACATCAGAGTAACATCAAAATCAGAGTAACAACATCGGAGCAATAACATCAGAGTAACAACATCAGAGTAATAACATCAGAGTAATAACATCAACATCAGAGTAATAACATCAACATCAGAGTAACAACATCGGAGCAATAATATCAGAGCAATAACATCAGAGCAATAACATCAGAGTAATTACATCAGAGTAGTAATATCAGAGTAACAACATCAGAGTAATAACATCAACATCAGAGTATCAACATCAGAGTAATAACATCAACATCAGAGTAACAACATCAGAGTAATAACAACATCAGAGTGATAACATCAGAGCATCAACATCAGAGTAACAACATCAGAGTAACAACAACATCAGAGTAATTACATAAACATCAGAGTAACATCAACATCAGAGTAACAACATCGGAGCAATAACATCAGAGTAATAACATCAGAGTAATAACATCAACATCAGAGTAATAACATCAGAGTAATAACATCAACATCAGAGTAACAACATCAGAGTAATAAAATCAGAGTAACAACATCAGAGTAATAACAGAGTGATAACATCAGAGTAATAACATCAGAGCATCAACATCAGAGTAACAACATCAGAGTAACAACAACATCAGAGTAATTACATTAACATCAGAGTAACATCAAAATCAGAGTAACAACATCGGAGCAATAACATCAGAGTAACAACATCGGAGTAATAACATCAACATCAGAGTAATAACATCAACATCAGAGTAATAACATCAGAGTAATAATGTCAGAGTAACAGCATCAGAGCAATAACATCAGAGTAATAATATCAGAGTAACAACATCAGAGCAATAACATCAGAGTAATAACATCAGAGTAATAACATCAACATCAGAGTAATAACATCAGAGCAATAACATCGGAGCAATAACATCAGAGTAACAACATCAGAGTAATAACATCAGAGTAATAACATCAACATCAGAGTAACAACATCAGAGTAATAACATCAGAGTAATAACATCAGAGTAATAATGTCAGAGTAACAGCATCAGAGCAATAACATCAGAGTAATAATATCAGAGTAACAACATCAGAGCAATAACATCAGAGTAATAACATCAGAGTAATAACATCAACATCAGAGTAATAACATCAGAGCAATAACATCGGAGCAATAACATCAGAGTAACAACATCAGAGTAACAACATCAGAGTAATAACATCAGAGTAATAACATCAACATCAGAGTAATAACATCAGAGTAATAACATCAACATCAGAGTAATAACATCAACATCAGAGTAACAACATCAGAGTAATAAAACATCAGAGTAACAACATCAGAGTAATTACATTAACATCAGAGTAACATCATCAGAGTAACATCAAAATCAGAGTAACAACATCGGAGCAATAACATCAGAGTAACATCAGAGTAATAACATCAACATCAGAGTAATAACATCAACATCAGAGTAATAACATCAGAGTAATAACATCAGAGTAATAACATCAGAGTAATAATGTCAGAGTAACAGCATCAGAGCAATAACATCAGAGTAATAACATCAGAGCAACAACATCAGAGTAACAACATCAGAGTAATTACATTAACATCAGAGTAACATCAAAATCAGAGTAACAACATCGGAGCAATAACATCAGAGTAACATCAGAGTAATAACATCAACATCAGAGTAATAACATCAGAGTAATAACATCAGAGTAATAACATCAGAGTAATAATGTCAGAGTAACAGCATCAGAGCAATAACATCAGAGTAATAACATCAGAGTAATAACATCAGAGTAATAACATCAACATCAGAGCAATAACATCGGAGCAATAACATCAGAGTAATTACATCAACATCAGAGTAATAACATCAGAGTAACAACATTTACATCCGGTTAACAACATCAGAGTAACAACATCAGAGTATTAACATCAGAGCAATTACATCAGAGTAATAGCATCAGAGTAATAACATCAACATCAGAGCAATAACATCAGAGTAATAACATCAGAGCAATAACATCAACATCAGAGTAATAACATCAGAGTAATAACATCAACATCAGAGTAATAACATCAGAGTAATAACATTAACATCAGAGTAATAACATTTACATCAGAGTAATAACATCAGAGTAATAACATCAGAGCAACAACATCAGAGCAATAACATCAGAGTAATAACATCAGAGTAATAACATTAACATCCAACTAATAACATCAGAGTAATAACATCAGAGTAATAACATCAACATCAGAGTAATAACATTAACATCAGAGTAATAACATTAACATCCAACTAATAACATCAGAGTAACATCAGAGTAATAACATCAGAGTAATAACATCAGAGTAATAACATTAACATCCAACTAATAACATCAGAGTAACATCAGAGTAATAACATCAACATCAGAGTAATAACATTAACATCCAACTAGTAACATCAGAGTAATAACATCAGAGTAATAACATCAGAGTAACAACATCAGTGCAACAACATCAGAGTAACAACAACAACAGAGCAACAATAACATCAGTGTAACAACAACATCAGAGCAACAACAACATCAGAGTAACATCAGAGTAATAACAACATCAGAGTAATAACAACATCAGAGTAATAACATCAGAGTAACAACATCAGAGTAACAACAACATGAGAGTAACAACAACATCAGAGCAACAACATCAGAGTAACAACATCATCAGAGTAACAACATCATCAGAGTAACAACAACATCAGAGTAACAACATCATCAGAGTAACAACAACATCAGAGCAATAACATCAGAGTAACAACAACATCAGAGCAACAACAACATCAGAGTAACAACAACATCAGAGTAACAACAACATCAGAGTAACAACAACATCAGAGTAACAACAACATCAGAGTAACAACATGAAAGTAACAACAACATGAGAGTAACAACGACATGAGAGTAACAACGACATGAGAGTAACAACGACATCAGAGTAACAACGACATCAGAGTAACAACAACATCAGAGTAACAACAACATCAGAGTAACAATAAACATCAGAGTAACAACAACATCAGAGTAACAACAACATCAGAGTAACAACATCAGAGTAATAACATCAAAGTAACAACAACATCAGAGCAACAACATGAGAGTAACAACAACATGAGAGTAACAACAACATGAGAGTAACAACAACATGAGAGTAACAACAACATCAGAGTAACAACAACATCAGAGCAACAACATCAGAGTAACAACAACAACAACATCAAAGTAACAACAACATCATCAGAGTAACAACAACATCAGAGTGACAACATCAGAGTGACAACATCATCAGAGTAACAACATCATCAGAGTAACAACATCATCAGAGTAACATCAGAGTAACAACATCAGAGTAACAACAACATCAGAGTAACAACAACATCAGAGCAATAACATCAGATTAACAACAACATCAGAGTAACAACAACATCAGAGTAACAATAAACATCAGAGCAACAACATCAGAGTAACAACAACATCAGAGTGACAACATCAGAGTGACAACATCATCAGAGTAACAACATCATCAGAGTAACAACATCATCAGAGTAACATCAGAGTAACAACATCAGAGTAACAACAACATCAGAGTAACAACAACATCAGAGCAATAACATCAGAGTAACAACAACATCAGAGTAACAACAACATCAGAGTAACAACAACATCAGAGCAATAACATCAGAGTAACAACAACATCAGAGCAATAACATCAGAGTAACAACAACATCAGAGTAACAACAACATCAGAGTAACAACAACATCAGAGCAGCAGCAACATCAGAGTAACAACAACATCAGAGTAACAACAACATCAGAGTAACATCATCAGAGTAACAACATCATCAGAGCAACAACAACATCAGAGCAATAACATCAGAGTAACAACAACATCAGAGTAACAACAACATCAGAGCAATAACATCAGAGTAACAACAACATCAGAGCAATAACATCAGAGTAACAACAACATCAGAGTAACAACATCAGAGTAACAACAACATCAGAGCAATAACATCAGAGTAACAACAACATCAGAGCAATAACATCAGAGCAACAACAACATCAGAGTAACAACAACATCAGAGTAGCAGCAACATCAGAGTAACAACAACATCAGAGTAACAACAACATCAGAGTAACATCATCAGAGTAACAACATCATCAGAGCAACAACAACATCAGAGCAACAACAACATCAGAGCAACAACATCAGAGTAACAACAACATCAGGGTAATAACATGAGAGTAACAACAACATGAGAGTAACAACGACATGAGAGTAACAACGACATGAGAGTAACAACAACATCAGAGTAACAACAACATCAGAGTAACAACAGCATCAGAGTAACAACAACATCAGAGTAACAATAAACATCAGAGCAGCAACAACATCAGAGCAGCAACAACATCAGAGCAGCAACAACATCAGAGTAACAACATCAGAGTAACAACAACATCATCAGAGTAACAACAACATCAGAGTAACAACATCAGAGTAACAACAACATCATCAGAGTAACAACAACATCAGAGTAACAACAACAGAGTAACATCAGAGTAACAACAACATCAGACTAACAATAAACATCAGAGCAACAACAACAGAGTAACATCAGAGTAACAACATCAGAGTAACAACAACATCAGAGTAACAACAACAACAGAGTAACAACATCAGAGTAACAACATCAGAGTAACAACAACATCAGACTAACAATAAACATCAGAGCAACAACATCAGAGTAACAACAACATCAGAGTAACAACATCATCAGAGTAACAACAACATCAGAGTAACAACATCACCAGAGTAACAACAACAACAACAGAGTAACAACATCAGAGTAACAACATCAGAGTAACAACAACATCAGAGTAACAACAACAACAGAGTAACAACATCAGAGTAACATCATCAGAGTAACAACATCATCAGAGTAATAAACATTAATTAAGTCATGTAATTAAAGGTAATGAACGTGTTTGCAGGTCTGCCACGCCCCCATCAGCATTGGAGATCACCCCCCCACCGGCCGGCCCCTGAGTCATGGCTGACGGACAGACGGTCCGAGAGCTCGCTGAAGGCGTGGCAGGGGGCGGAGTCACAGCGGAGGATCACGAGGTTCCGTCCTCCGGCTCTCCGAGCAGCGAGGATCCGGGCGGCGCGCGGAACCCCCCCGGCCCCCTCCACCCGGGCCTCCTGTCCATGCCCTGCCTGCTCAAGGAACTGAGCCGAGACGCCATGCCCGACGCCCCGCCCCCCGCGCCGGGGTCCGCCCCCTCGGCCATTCAGGAGGACAGCGACTCGTCGGCCTGCCTGCGCTCCCCCACCTCGTCGGGACACCTCGGGGACTCGGACACGCTGTCCTCGGCCGAGGGGGACGGCGGGGAGGCGGCCGACACGCCCGCCTCCCGCTGTGACCCCGCCCCCCGGAAGTCGTCGCGCCGCTCGCGATCCGAGAGCGACGCCGCCGCCGCCGCCGCCGGGGTGGGCATGGCCGCCAAGAAGAACCGCTGCCAAGAGAAGCAGCCCAACGGCACGCGCAGCCGGGGGCGGGGCCAGCGCAGCCAGAGACACAAAGAGAGGATGCGCATGCTGAGGCAAAAGAGGGAGGCGGCGGCTAAACGCAAGCCACGCCCCCTACAGGACAGCAGCACGAGTGACAGCGACGCCACGGCGCACTCTTCATCATCATCAGCTTCCTCTGATAGAGCCAGGGACTCCATATACCTCCATCCTGCAGGTAACACACACACACACACACACACACACACACACACACACACACACACTCCTGACCATGGCATGTACAGGTCATTGTGAGTTCATATACATTTCATATAAAGCTCTGGAATTCTGGGTAAAGGAGGGACAAGGAGAATGGACGTCCAAACTACCGACTCGTACCTGAAGGTAGCTGCGTCACTCACAGGTCACCCCCCCCGTCCCCGTCCCCGTCCCCGTCCCCGTCCCCGTCCAGACTGAGGGGACTGCAGAGCTGCAGGGGGGGGTGTATCTAATAAAGTGGCCGCTGAGTCCGATCAGTATTTTGAGATGTGCATGTTTGCTCCACAGTGTGGCAGTGTTGAGCCTTTAGTCTCCATGGTCTGAAGCTCAGTACAGCGTGTTCCACCAGCGGGGGCGCTCTGTCCTCATGCCCGATGCTCGGGGGGGTGCTGGGTGTCAGGAGGGTATATGGAGGGGGTTCCGCTGTGGAGGGGACCGATGCAGATGGAACCGGTCCAGGGCGGAGTTAACGGTTCTGATTGTAATCCGTGCCGTTTCAGTACATGCTTTGATCTTTTTAGTTTCTTTGATGTTTGTGTGGGGGCGGGGTCAGGGTGGAGGTGGGGTCAGGGTGGAGTTGGGGTGAGGTCAGGGTGGAGGTGGGGTCAGGGTGGAGTTGGGGCGGGGTCATGGTGGAGTCACAGTGGAATTGGGGCGGGGTCATGGTGGAGTCAGAGTGGAGTTGGGGTGGGGTCAGGGTGGAGTCGGGGCGGGGTGGGGTCAGAGTGGAGTCGGGCGGGGTCAGGGTGGAGTTGGGGCGGGGTCAGGGTGGAGTCGGGGCGGGGTCAGAGTGGAGTCGGGGCGGGGTCAGGGTGGAGTCGGGGCGGGGTCAGAGTGGAGTCGGGGCGGGGTCAGGGTGGAGTCGGGGCGGGGTCAGAGTGGAGTCGGGGCGGGATCAGGGTGGAGTCGGGGCGGGGTCAGGGTGGAGTCGGGGCGGGGTCAGGGTGGAGTTGGGGCGGGGTCAGGGTGGAGTCGGGGCGGGGTCTGATCTCAATCCACTTCTGTGTATGTGTGTGTGTATATGTGTGTGTATATGTGTGTGTATATGTGTGTGTGTATGTGTGTATGTGTGTATGTGTGTGTATGTGCACTTCTTTATCTGTCTGTATGTGTGTTTGTTGGTGGAAGGTTCTAGCTCTTGGTTCTGACTGTGTTGGTTCTCTTTGTTGAGTTCCTGTGGAACGTTCCTGTGTTCCGTCAGCTTTGATCTGGAATAATGCAGCGACCAATCAGAACCCTCGGCTTTAATCAGGGGTCAGATCAGAGGATCGGTCATCGTGACCCTGCGCTCTGAACCGGAACCAAAAGAAAGTTCTTTAATGTTACAGGAACCCTAGAACCATCTGCATGTCTTTAAACACGAGACATCTCCTTTAATTCAGCGTCTCCAGAGTGGAATTCAACATTCCATTAAAACGCGGGGCGGGGCGGGGCGGGGCCGTGCGGGGCGGGGCGGGGCCATGTGGGGCGGGGCGGGGCCGTGCGGGGCGGGGCCGTGTGGGGCGTTGAGACACAGTGACATGCCTCCATTTGATTAGTCTCTCAGGGATCAGGCGGGGTCAGACGGTGTCAGGCTGATCGGGCGGGGTCAGACGGGGTCAGGCGGGGTCAGACGGGGTCAGGCGGGGTCAGACGGTGTCAGGCTGATCGGGCGGGGTCAGACGGGGTCAGGCGGGGTCAGGCGGGGTCAGGCGGGGTCAGACGGTGTCAGGCTGATCGGGCGGGGTCAGACGGGGTCAGGCGGTGTCAGACGGGGTCAGGCGGTGTCAGGCGGGGTCAGACGGGGTCAGACGAGGTCAGGCTGATCGGGCGGGGTCAGGCGGTGTCAGGAGGGGTCAGACGAGGGCAGGCGGGGTCAGGCGGGGTCAGACGAGGTCAGGCGGGGTCAGACGGTGTCAGGCTGATCGGGCGGGGTCAGACGGGGTCAGACGGGGTCAGGTGGGGTCAGACGGTGTCAGGCTGATCGGGCGGGGTCAGACGGGGTCAGACGGTGTCAGGCTGATCGGGCGGGGTCAGACGGTGTCAGGCGGGGTCAGACGGTGTCAGACTGATCGGGCGGGGTCAGACGGTGTCAGGCTGATCGGGCGGGGTCAGACGGTGTCAGGCGGGGTCAGACGGTGTCAGACTGATCGGGCGGGGTCAGACGGTGTCAGGCGGGGTCAGACGGTGTCAGACGGGATCAGGCGGGGTCAGGCGGGGTCAGACGGTGTCAGACGGGATCAGGCGGGATCAGGCGGGGTCAGACGGGGTCAGACGGTGTCAGGCGGGGTCAGACGGTGTCAGGCTGATCGGGCGGGGTCAGACGGGGTCAGACGGGATCAGGCGGGATCAGGCGGGGTCAGACGGTGTCAGGCGGGGTCAGACGGTGTCAGGCTGATCGGGCGGGGTCAGACGGGGTCAGACGGTGTCAGACGGGATCAGGCGGGGTCAGACGGGGTCAGACGGTGTCAGGCGGGGTCAGACGGTGTCAGGCTGATCGGGCGGGGTCAGACGGGGTCAGGCGGGATCAGGCGGGGTCAGACGGTGTCAGGCTGATCGGGCGGGGTCAGACGGGGTCAGACGGTGTCAGACGGGGTCAGACGGTGTCAGGCTGATCGGGCGGGGTCAGACGGTATCAGGCGGGGTCAGACGGGGTCAGACGGTGTCAGGCGGGGTCAGACGGTGTCAGGCTGATCGGGCGGGGTCAGACGGGGTCAGACGGTGTCAGACGGGATCAGGCGGGGTCAGACGGGATCAGGCGGGGTCAGGCGGGATCAGACGGGGTCAGGCGGGGTCAGGCGGGATCAGACGGGGTCGTGATCAGAGCCGGCCGGGCTCGGTTGCTGTATGGTTCAGTGAAGCACTTGAGCATGTTCTCCTTTGTGTCTTCGTGCCTTAAACTGTTCCTAATAAAGTGGCCGATGAGGACGTCCACTCTGACCCGTGAGGACCGTCCGCTCCCTCACTTTCTCCTGGATGTTCACAGACAGTGGTTTTGGGGGGTTTGGTATGTTCTCCGATGTTCCTCTGTGGTTGCTAATGGAACGGTGTTTACAAATGAAGCCCTGGATGGAGAGCGTGTGTGGGTCTGCGGTACGGACAGTCCGGTGGCTGTGCGCCCCCTGGTGGAGAGGAGTCCATTGTGCAGCTTCAGTAACGCTGAGACTGCCACCCGGAGCCTGTTCTCAAAACAAAAGCTTTTTTTGTTTAAGTCCCGCCCCCCCCCCGTCTCCACCGCCGACTCCACCCCCCCGCCTCCACCCCCCGTCTCCACCCCCCGCCTCCACCCCCCCCCGCCTCCACCCCCCCCCGCCTCCACCGCATGTGGACTGTAACTGCACAAAAAGCGCCTGTCTGCACGACCGCCTTCATCTCCATCCTATCCCTTCACACCTGTGTGTTCCTGACACTGTGTGTGTGTGTGTGTGTGTGTGTGTGTGTGTGTGTGTGTGTGTGTGTGCGCGCCCGGTGCCTGCCGTCTGTCTTTAAGCTGGCCGCTGTGGGAACAGCGTGAGTGGGATCCTGGAGGAGGCGCTGACGCGGGTGGTCGCAGTGCAGCGGCGGACGGAGGAGCGGTTCCGCGCGTGGATGGAGCGAATAAGCCACCTCCATGCCGACGACAGCAACGGCAACCGAACGTGCGACGGGGCGGCCGAGGGGCGGGGCCGCGCGGGCCCTCAGGAAGCGGGCGGGGTTATCCGGCGGAGCGGCGAGGCCACGCCCCCGTCGCTAAACGCCTGCGTGCTGGACCCGAACGTAGTGAACATGTGAGCGTCTCAGGAAGGCCCCCCGTTCTCCACCTCATCCCGTTCACCCGCAGAACCTCCACGCAGGCACCCGACCCCGGGTTCCATTCGGGGGTGGAGGGGGTGGAGCTCTCATTAACGTTCTCCGCTCGGACAGACGCGCCGAGTCGTGTGTTCTGATGTGAATCCGTGTAAACGGTTTGGGGAAGGCCCTCCTCTCTGTTGTAGCGGAACATGGGGTCGGGGTGGAACCGGACTGATCTACACCACCTTCTGACTTCAGCACCCATGAGATGAATTAGAACTCCGATTGAGAGTCAGCATCAGGGATCAGCAGCTCTGTGTGTGTGTGTGGGGGGGGGGGGGGGGGGTCATCATCCAAAGAACTGATCTCTCAGAGAGTGTGTGTGTGTGTGTGTGAGTGTGTTTGTGTGAGTGAGTGTTTGTGTGAGTTTGTGTGAGTGTGGGTGTGTGTGTGTGAGTGAGTGAGTGTGGGTGTGTTTGTGTGTTTGAGTGTGTGCTTGTGTGAGTGTGTGTTTGTGTGAGAGAAGGTGTGTGAGTGTGGGTGTGTTTGTGTGAGTGTGTGTGAGTGTGTGTTTGAGTGTGAGTGTGTGTTTGTGTGAGTGAGTGTTTGTGTGTTTGTGAGTGTTTGTGTGTTTGAGTGTGTGTTTGTGTGAGTGAGTGTGTGAGTCTGGGTGTGTCTGTGTGTTTGAGTGTGTGTGTGTGCGTTTGTTTGTGTAAGTGTGGGTGTGTTTGAGTGTGGGTGTGTTTGAGTGTGTGTTTGTGTGAGTGTGTGTGTGTGTGAGTGTTTGTGTGCTTGAGTGTGAGTGTGTGTTTGTGTGAGTGAGTGTTTGTGTGTTTGAGTGTGAGTGTGTGTTTGTGTGAGTGTGTGTGTTTGAGTCTGGGTGTGTCTGTGTGTTTGAGTGTGTGTGTGTGTGTGTGTTTGTTTGTGTGAGTGTGGGTGTGTTTGAGTGTGTGTGTGTGTTTGTGTGTGTGGGTGCATGCGTTTGTTTGTGTGTGTGTGGGTGTGTTTGTGTATTTGAGTGTGTGTGTGTGTGCGTGCGCGTTTGTTTGTGTGTTTGTGTGTGTATGTGTGTGTGTGGGTGTGTTTGTGTATTTGAGTGTGTGCGAGTGAGTGTGTGTGTGTGCACGTTTGTGTGTGAGTGTGTTTGTGTTAGTGTGTGTCTGTGTGTGTGTTTGTGTGTTTGTTGGTGTGTGTGTGTGTGTGTGTGTGTTTGTTGGTGTGTGTGTGTGTGGGTGTGTGCTTGTGTGTGTGTATATGTGTGTGTGTGTGTGTTTTAATCTGCATGTAGTGTAGGACTGTATAATGCATGTATGGAACACTGTGATGTTCCGTTACCGGGCCGCTGCAGCGTTCCGTGTTTACGTTTCGTACCGCGTGCCTTCTGAGGCCTGGGGGTGGGGGGGGGTGGGGGGGGTTCTGAAAGACTGTGTGGTCCTGCAGTACCAACACTGACAGGGTGGAGGCAGCACGGTCGTCCGCTGATGGAGAGCCGGTGAGGTGAAGCCTGCATCGGAACCCCGATCCGCTCACAGTCTGACGTATGGGCGTCCGGTCGGCGACGCTCACATCCGTCGCATTGGTTTGTTCTCCACAGCGCCGTCGGGGGCGTGGTCGGGGGCGTGGCTGGTGCGTATGGTACGCTGTTCTGATGTTTGGGATGTTCTCTCATTACTGTGCGCATGATGAATCCCTTACTGATCATGTGATCATGTGATCATGTGACTTTAATAAAGCTTCTTTAGACCTTCCCCTCGTTCCGCTTGCAGTTCTTATCTCGCTTCGGGTTCCGTCAGTCTGAGCCGCGCCCACTAGAGCTCCTTCATGGGGCAGCAGTGAGCAATGCGGCCCGCTTCCTAAATCTGATTGGCTGAGCCGTGTGTCCGGCCGTGACATCATTAACGAAACCACACCCCTCTGAGCTTCACATTGGTATCAGTGTGTGATACACAATACGTTAATTAATAAAATAATTAATATAAACACATCAGCACTAAACCTGTTACACTGATTATTAACTGTCTTCTGGAATCTGGCCACTAGAGGGCAGTGTTTGTTGGTTTAGAGGAACCAGAATCCTGTTACTCAGCGGTCAGCGTTCAGTTTAAAAACCGGACTAATGACATCACAGAAAGCAGATTATTAATGATTTAGTTTTAATTAACGCATTTCTGAATCAGAGCTTGTTTTTATGACAGTGTGTTTGTAAGAGTTTAATTAATTAAATCAGACTCTGGAGGTTGTGTATTATTCTGAATAAATCACGTACAGAGGTGGCGCTGTTCTCCACGACACGCCGGGACTCAGAACACCTCTTTATTCAGAATGAAGCCACGCCCCCTCGTACCTCACCTGTGAGAACCTAGTAAAACCTGAACAGCTGTACAGCCCTCCACAGGTGAACTGTGACATCAGTGTCTCCCTCTGGTGGCAGACAGCAGTACTGCCTCTCCACCAGGCTGCGTGCTGTCTCAGAGCTCCATGTGCTTTAGGTGGTGAAGCTTCTGACTGTGTGTGTGTGTGTGTGTGTGTGTGTGTGTGTGTGTGTGTGTTGCAGTCGGACCGGCGATCATCGGACATTACGACGTGTCGGACACGAATTCGGATCAGACGCCGCAGCCTCGCGCGCTCTCAGGTCAGCCGCCGCAGGACGGAACCGAGTGCAGCTCCGTCAGTGGAACATCCACCTGACTCTGTTCTTTTACAGGTCCGGTGGAGGTGGCGCCCCCTCAGGTCAGCCTGGCGTTAACCGACAGCGAGGTGGAGATCGTTGGCGTGCAGGAAAACGCCGGGTTAGCTCCGCCCCTTTTACCTTTATCACTGCTGGTTCATTAACTTGTGCTGTGTTGATTGAATGCATCCACAGGAGGGCGCCACACTCAGCTGGGTGTGGGTGGTGGATGTTGGGTGGTGTATGTTGGGTGGTGTATGTTGGGTGGTGTATGTTGGGTGGTGTATGGTGGATGGTGTATGGTAGGGGTGTATGGTGTATGTTGGGTGGTGTATGGTGGGTGGTGTATGGTGGGGGTGTATGGTGGGGGTGTATGTTGGGTGGTGTATGTTGGGTGGTGTATGTTGGGTGGTGTATGTTGGGGGGTGTATGTTGGGTGGTGTATGGTGTATGTTGGGTGGTGTATGTTGGGTGGTGTATGGTGTATGTTGGGTGGTGTATGTTGGGTGGTGTATGGTGGGGGTGTATGGTGGTGGTGTATGTTGGGTGGTGTATGTTGGGTGGTGTATGGTGGGGGTGTATGTTGGGTGGTGTATGGTGGGGGTGTATGGTGGTGGTGTATGTTGGGTGGTGTATGTTGGGTGGTGTATGGTGGGGGTGTATGTTGGGTGGTGTATGTTGGGTGGTGTATGTTGGGTGGTGTATGGTGGGGGTGTATGTTGGGTGGTGTATGTTGGGTGGTGTATGTTGGTGGTGTATGTTGGGTGGTGTATGTTGGGTGGTGTATGGTGTATGTTGGGTGGTGTATGGTGGGGGTGTATGTTGGGTGGTGTATGGTGGGGGTGTATGTTGGGGGTGTATGTTGGGTGGTGTATGTTGGGTGGTGTATGTTGGGTGGTGTATGTTGGGTGGTGTATGGTGGGGGTGTATGTTGGGGGTGTATGTTGGGTGGTGTATGTTGGGTGGTGTATGGTGGGGGTGTATGTTGGGTGGTGTATGTTGGGTGGTGTATGTTGGGTGGTGTATGTTGGGTGGTGTATGGTGTATGTTGGGTGGTGTATG
This sequence comes from Corydoras sp. C115, assembly GCA_019802505.1. Taxonomy (NCBI): domain Eukaryota; kingdom Metazoa; phylum Chordata; class Actinopteri; order Siluriformes; family Callichthyidae; genus Corydoras; species Corydoras sp. C115. The sequence goes on along the minus strand of JAFMOC010000676.1, from coordinate 163,561 downwards.
GTGGGGGTGTATGTTGGGTGGTGTATGGTGGGGGTGTATGGTGGGGGTGTATGTTGGGTGGTGTATGTTGGGTGGTTGACGTGCTCGTGTGTGTGTGTGTGTGTGTGTGTGTGTGTGTGTGTGTGTGTTACAGTGCAGTGTGTCGGTATCCCAGAGGGGGCGTGATCCAGTCGCTGGCCTCGTGGAAGCAGTCGATGGTTCCGTCCTGGACGGCGGTCTCGACTCCGCCCGACTGGGTTCCTGCTCCTGAGGTGGTGGACCTGACCCTGGACGAGGACCGGCTCAGATACCTGCTGTGACGTCTCCTCCACCTCCACCTGAACCTCCACCTGAACCTCCACCTGCACCTCCACCTGAACCTCCACCTGCACCTCCACCTGCACCTCCACCTGCACCTCCACCTGAACCTCCACCTGCACCTCCACCTGCACCTCCACCTGCACCTCCACCTGAACCTCCACCTAAACCTCCACCTGAACCTCCACCTGAACCTCCACCTGCATCTCACTGAGAGATCAGACAATCAGAACCACGCTTCCCAAAGCCTGAGAACAGGAGCCCTCATTAGAACCTCATTAGTGTGAGTGTGTGTGTGTGTGTGTGTGTGTTGGGTTTTTCTCTTCCTTCAGTAAGTTCAGATGAATGGACCTTGTCCTTTGATCTCCACCCTCCATACAGATGGGGTTTGTGGTTGTACAGTTCCATTCTGTTCTCTGATCGCCCCCCCCCCACAGAGCAGGTATTTTAGGCGGGGGGGGGGGGTGCTGTTGGCTCTAATAAAGTGGCCGGTGTGTTAAGCTCATTAAACTGTATGATGGAGATGAAGATGGAGGTGATGGAGGGAGCAGAACATCAGTCTCCTGGTTGTTGGACCGACGGTGCTGCTCCATCATCTCCACTGTTCAGACATCATGTAGATAAGCACTTACCTGACCTCCACCTGTCCACACCTGACCTCCACCTGTCCACACCTGACCTCCACCTGTCCACACCTGACCTCCACCTGACCCCTTCACCTGTCCACACCTGACCTCCACCTGTCCACACCTGACCTCCACCTGTCCACACATGACCCCTCCACCTGTCCACACATGACCTCTACCTGACCTCCACCTGTCCACACATGACCTCCACCTGTCCACACATGACCCCTCCACCTGTCCACACATGACCCCTCCACCTGACCTCCACCTGACCCCTCCACCTGACCTCCACCTGTCCACACCTGACCCCTCCACTTGTCCACACCTGACCTTCACCTGTCCACAAATGACCCCTCCACCTGACTTCCACCTGTCCACACCTGACCCCTCCACCTGTCCACACCTGATTTCCACCTGTCCACACATGACCCCTTCCACCTGACTTCCACCTGCCCACACCTGAACACCTGACCCCTCCACCTGTCCACACCTGACTCCTCCACCTGTCCACACATGACCCCTCCACCTGTCCACACATGACCCCTCCACCTGTCCACACCTGACCCCTCCACCTGACCTCCACCTGTCCACACCTGACCCCTCCACTTGTCCACACCTGACCTTCACCTGTCCACAAATGACCCCTCCACCTGACTTCCACCTGTCCACACCTGACCTCCACCTGTCCACACCTGACCCCTCCACCTGTCCACACCTGATTTCCACCTGTCCACACCTGATTTCCACCTGTCCACACATGACCCCTTCCACCTGACTTCCACCTGCCCACACCTGAACTCCACCTGTCCACACATGACCCCTCCACCTGTCCACACCTGACCCCCTCCACCTGACTTCCACCTGCCCACACCTGAACTCCACCTGTCCACACATGACCCCTCCACCTGTCCACACCTGACTCCTCTACCTGACCTCCACCCGTTCACACCTGACCCCTCCACCTGACCGCCCTCATGTTTGTGGAGGTGCAGGAGGCCGTGGTGTGTGAGATGTTGAGTGAGTTTGGGTGGTTGCTGGTGACGCTGGCTCAGTATTGGTTGATGGGATTGGTGGGTCTGTCAGATGATGTCACCGGAGCTTCATCATCATCATCATCATCCTCAGCTGGGTTTAAAGACGGGTGGTGTCGGTTCACTGATCCAGTTCTGATAATTAATATCTGATCAATAATTAATATCTGATCAATAATTAATATCTGATCAATAATTAATATCTGATCAATAATTAATATCTGATCGATGAAACAGGTGTGATGTAGAACGATGAGGTCGTGGGCGGAGCTGTTCTGAAACGTAACGCTGACTCATCTGCCATCCCAAAGATCAGCACATGTAGTTCCACTGTTTCACCAGAGGGGTCTCTGTGTTCCATGGTGCTGCTTTAATCACTGATCTGAGCCTGATGGTTCCACAGAGTAGAACGTTGGTCTGATGATGATGATGATGATGATGATGATGATGTTCTCCTGAAGGTGGAGGATGGTTCTCCAGTCTGCAGTGATGGTTTATGGTTGCAGACCTCACACTGCTCCGTCCTCCTGACGTCTCAGATCAACGTTCCACCAGAAACCAGAGATGTTTCCTTCAGACCCGACTGACCAGGTCGTTAAGATAATGATTAATTAATCCATTTCAGCTAAAACAAGCAATAAGTTCAGGAACCCAGTTCAGGAATGTTCTCCGCTTTTATATTTGAACAGTATTTTGATCCTTTGATCCCAAAAAAACATTTAGAACACGAGGAAATATTTTAAAATAAATAAATATTTAAAGAACAAATCGGTGTTCTGATTCTTTTTCTTCTACAATAACCAATCAACTTTCAGGAACCCGCCGTGTCTTTAGGGTCTTTAGGGTTCTGGAACTCCGGCGTGTCTTTAGGGTCTTTAGGGTTCTGGAACTCCGGCGTGTCTTTAGGGTGCCGGAACTCCGGCGTGTCTTTAGGGTCTTTAGGGTTCTGGAACTCCGGGGTGTCTTTAGGGTCTTTAGGGTTCTGGAACTCCGGCGTGTCTTTAGGGTCTTTAGGGTTCTGGAACTCCGGCGTGTCTTTAGGGTGCCGGAACTCCGGCGTGTCTTTAGGGTCTTTAGGGTTCTGGAACTCCGGGGTGTCTTTAGGGTGCCGGAACTCCGGTGTGTCTTTAGGGTTCTGGAACTCCGGCGTGTCTTTAAGGTCTTTAGGGTTCTGGAACTCCGGCGTGTCTTTAGGGTTCTGGAACTCTGTGTCTTTAGGGTTCTGGAACTCCGGCGTGTCTTTAGGGTTCTGGAACTCTGTGTCTTTAGGGTTCTGGAGAGCAGTACATTCCAGCGCACATCCATCGTGGGAAACCAGCTCGTGACCTCTGACCTCCATGCTCTTCAGGGTGAGGTGGGAGGGGCATTAGGGCCGGGCAGCTGGTTTATTTAAACCTAAGGACAAAGAGCGCCCCCCCCCTCCACCCACACACACTACAGCTGTATGTTAATGAGGTGCAGCCATAGAACAACAGCACAGTGTGAGCTTATTACATCATCACCTGCATCTGAGAACATCAGCTCTGTTCTAATGCTTACACATGGGTTCTAAGTTCTGATGGACGGAGTTCTGGGTTCTGATGGAGTTCTGGGTTCTGATGGAGTTCTGGGTTCTGATGGATGGAGTTCTGGGTTCTGATGGAGTTCTGGGTTCTGATGGATGGAGTTCCTGGTTTTGAATGTGAAGATTATTTGGAGGTTTGTATGTTCTCTCAGGACCCTACAGAGCCTCGTCCAGAGCAGTGGAACCTTTTCATGGTTCTTTAAACGACTGGCATGTGCACCCTTCCTCCACCCCCCCCACCCCCCCCCCCCCCCCCCCCCCCCCCCCCCGAGTGTACATTTTGAGCTGTGAGTGAAGAGGAACCGTGAGTGATGTATTAAAGACGTCCTGTCTCCAGGTTGATGTTATTATTCTGTTAAACCGATTTTAAATCCACAAAAATATTAATAAATGTCCCGAGTCACCAGAATTAAACACACAACCCTCTCATCACACAACCAGCGTTCCCTCTCCTCAGCCACGGTCCGGATCCGGACCCCAAAACGTATGTAGGAACTAAAGGAACCGTATTCAGAAACACGAGCAGCTGAAGGTTCTGAATTATGACGTCAAACCTGAAGCTTTCTGTGTTAAAACTGAGATCTCAGTGGAATCATGGGATACGAGCCATTCTTTAATGAATTAATCATTAATGAAATAAATTAACTAGTTTTTAAAAGGTATATATACGTGTGTGTGTATATATATATATATATATATATATATGTGTGTGTGTGTGTGTGTGTGTATATATATGTATGTGTGTGTATATATATTTGTATGTGTATGTATATGTATATATATATATATGTGTGTGTGTGTGTGTGTGTATATATATGTATGTGTGTGTATATATATTTGTATGTGTATGTATGTATATATATATATATATATATGTGTGTGTGTGTGTGTGTGTGTGTGAAGGGGGTTGTGCACCATGTGTTGCGTCTGGCAGACTGAACAGAAGGAACAGAGATAATCAGACCTCTGTAGGACAGAATACCGGGGGTTGTGTGTGTGTGTGTGTGGGGGGGGGGGGGAACCTGCCATATGGGGCAGGATGAGGTTCTGTGATGTTCTCAGGTCACATGGTACAAAGGTTCCCTTCAGCACATTTCACTGTTGAACTTATATTATTGTTAATAAAAGCAGTGATTTCTGTAACTATAACTTTACAACAACAAAAAAAGGACGTGTTGAATAATCTACTGTCTGAATTCTCAGTTTAAACCTGTTATATTATTATATCAATTCTGATTGTTGTTATTATTATTATTATTATTATTATTATTATTATTATTATAATAACAGATTTCTGGTCTCTGTGGAAATGTTACCAGTTTTTATTTGTGTGTGGGGGGGGATTTAATTCTCTTATAAAGTCAGATTAGTTAACTTTCCTCAGACGAAGCGACTCATTCATACAGATTTATTCCAAAAGCAGATTATTGAATTGAATTTCTTTTGATATTCGGACCGTATCGTGTTTTAATATTGATGTGGAAACGTCGTAAAGCGCTTAATGAGCCGCCGCCTTTCATCCTTTATTAATTAATTAATTATTAATTAACAACGTCCTGAGGCGATTTACACACCCGTGACGTCACCAAGCCCCACGGCCGCCCTCGACCAGCGACCGCGCGCGCGCCTGCCTCTCGAGGCGATCCGATTGGCCGGAGCGGGTGCTCGTCTCGTTGTCCGGCCTCCGGATTGGCCGGCGCCGTTGGTGCGCGCGAGCGCGGCGTGCGTGAGCGCGGCGATTGGCTGAGGCGGCGCGGCGGGGCGGGGCGGGGCGGCCGCCGCTGTGTGTCTGTGCAGCTGCGTTTTGAATGGTGGTCGGCTGCGCGTCCGTCCGTCGGCTGCGCGTCCGTCCGTCCGTCCGTCCGTCCGCGGGGCAGCATGGTGCTGGTTCATGTGGGATATCTGGTTCTTCCCGTGTTCGGCTCAGTGAGGAGCAGAGGTAACCGTTTCGGCCGCCCGTTTCTCCGGATTTAAGCTTCTAACCGTCCGCCCGGCGGCCGCGTCCCAAACGCAGCCGAGCGCCCTCTGCCGAGCGCCCTAAGCAGTGTGCGAGCGCCCTAAGGAGTGTGCGAGCGCGCGCCGCGTAGGGCCCTCGCGCGTGCTCTCGCGCCGTCGTTTGGGACGCGGCCGCCCCGCAGCTGTATCATCAGCATCATCAGCAGCGGCGGCGGCGGCGGCAGCGGGACTCTGAGAGGATGTAACCCGCTCCGAGCCGCGCCGCGCCCGCGGGACCTCCCGCACTAACACCGCCGCCGCCGCCCGGCACCGAGATCCGAACCCTGCTCATTAGTGCGGGCTCGCTCGATGACGTCAGGGCCGTTATGAACGGGGCTTTAATGGCGCTGCAGAGTGTGTGTGTGTGTGTGTGTGTGTGTGATGTTGTCAGGTCAGAGTGTGTGTGTGTGATGTCAGAGTGTGTGTGTGTGATGTCAGAGTGTGTGATGTTGTCAGGTCAGAGTGTGTGTGTGTGTGTGTCTGTGTGATGTTGTCAGGTCAGAGTGTGTGTGTGTGTGTGATGTTGTCAGGTCAGAGTGTGTGTGTGTGTGTGTGAGATGTTGTCAGGTCAGAGTGTGTGTGTGTGTGTGTGAGATGTTGTCAGGTCAGAGTGTGTGTGTGTGTGTGTGTGATGTTGTCAGGTCAGAGTGTGTGTGTGTGTGTGTGTGTGATGTTGTCAGGTCAGAGTGTGTGTGTGTGTGTGTGTGTGTGATGTTGTCAGGTCAGAGTGTGTGTGTGTGTGTGTGTGATGTTGTCAGGTCAGAGTGTGTGTGTGTGTGTGATGTCAGAGTGTGTGTGTGTGATGACAGAGTGTGTGTGTGTGTGATGTCAGAGTGTGTGTGTGTGTGTGATGTCAGAGTGTGTGTGTGTGATGTTGTCAGGTCAGTGTGTGTGTGTGTGTGTGATGTTGTCAGGTCAGAGTGTGTGTGTGTGTGTGATGTTGTCAGGTCAGAGTGTGTGTGTGTGTGTGATGTTAGGTCAGAGTGTGTGTGTGTGATGTTGTCAGGTCAGAGTGTGTGTGTGTGTGATGTTGTCAGGTCAGAGTGTGTGTGTGTGATGTTGTCAGGTCAGAGTGTGTGTGTGTGATGTTGTCAGGTCAGTGTGTGTGTGATGTTGTCAGGTCAGTGTGTGTGTGATGTTGTCAGGTCAGTGTGTGTGTGATGTTGTCAGGTCAGAGTGTGTGTGTGTGTGATGTTGTCAGGTCAGAGTGTGTGTGTGTGTGTGTGTGTGTGATGTTGTCAGGTCAGTGTGTGTGTGATGTTGTCAGGTCAGAGTGTGTGTGTGTGATGTTGTCAGGTCAGTGTGTGTGTGATGTTGTCAGGTCAGTGTGTGTGTGTGTGTGATGTTGTCAGGTCAGTGTGTGTGTGTGTGTGATGTTGTCAGGTCAGTGTGTGTGTGATGTTGTCAGGTCAGTGTGTGTGTGTGTGTGATGTTGTCAGGTCAGAGTGTGTGTGTGATGTTGTCAGGTCAGTGTGTGTGTGATGTTGTCAGGTCAGTGTGTGTGTGTGTGTGATGTCAGAGTGTGTGTGTGTGTGTGTGTGTGATGTCAGAGCGTGTGTGTGTGTGTGTGATGTCAGAGCGTGTGTGTGTGTGTGTGATGTCAGGTCAGAGCGTGTGTGTGTGTGTGTGATGTCAGGTCAGAGCGTGTGTGTGTGTGTGTGATGTCAGGTCAGAGTGTGTGTGTGTGTGATGTCAGGTCAGAGTGTGTGTGTGTGTGATGTCAGGTCAGAGTGTGTGTGTGTGTGATGTCAGGTCAGAGTGTGTGTGTGTGTGATGTCAGGTCAGAGTGTGTGTGTGTGTGATGTCAGGTCAGAGTGTGTGTGTGTGTGTGTGTGATGTCAGGTCAGAGTGTGTGTGTGTGTGTGTGTGATGTCAGGTCAGAGTGTGTGTGTGTGTGTGTGTGTGTGTGATGTCAGGTCAGTGTGTGTGTGTGTGTGTGTGATGTCAGTGTGAGTGTGTGTGTGTGTGTGTGTGTGTGAGTGTGTGTGTGTGTGTGTGTGTGTGTGTGTGTGAGGTCATTGCTGAAGCATTTCATTGTGCTTGTGTTTCTCTTTTCTTTTTTTTACTCCTCTGTCTCATATAGTCCTGAAGCCACCACCACTACATGCTGCATCACCCCCCCACCTCTCTCTACCACTCTCTCTCTCTCTCTCTCTCTCTCTCTCTGTCTCTACCTCTCTCTCTCTCTACCACTCTCTCTCTCTCTGTGTCTCTCTTTTCCTCTCTCTCTCTCTCTCTGTCTCTCTCTCTCTCTCTCTCTGTGTGTCTCTCTCTCTGTGTCTCTCTCTCTCTCGTCCATTGTGTAGCTGTAGGGACCGTCTCTCTGCCTCCATCTCTTTTCCATCAGGAGAGGACATTGGCATCACCCCCAACCTCCGCCTCCTCCCTCTCATCAGTATCCTTCTGTGTGTGCAGAGTAACACACTGCTCTCTCCGGGTTCTCTCCGGGTTCTCTCCGGGTTCTCTCCGGCGGTACCGACGAGCCGTCCTGCTGTCCCGGCGCTCCGTCCGTTTGCTTGTGGACTCTTCTCTGGCTGTAGTTTGTAGACTCACATCTTCTCCACCTGTCCTGACTGTGGCGTGGTTGCCTTCACCCCCAACCCCCTCCAGAGAACCTCCAAACCTGAAGGCCGGTACTGCTGTGCTGGTTCTGCTTCTGGTTCTGGTTCTGGTTCACTCCTGTATGGGTGTGGACATCTGCCCCGAAAATCCACCTCCATTCGTTCACCGGGTCGCATCGGAATCCCGAAGCCACCGACAAACCTAATGATTGTGTTAGAACCCATGAGTTCTAATGAACAGACCCTTAGACCATGCCCCCTCCCCCCCCCCAATTAATGTGATTAGTGGTTGATCATTAATGTGATTGATCACACCTGTTAGAACGGTTCTAAAGCTGAAGGAACCTGTGTTCTTTATTATAAATAAGCTCAGTGTTCTACACTCCAGCACTCCACTCAGACCCTGTGTGTGCACCACGCCCCCCTGTGGTCACCGCCGCTCCTGCTTCTGACTGCAGGGCACCCCCCCCCCCCCGGTTAATTAAGAAGTGTATTAATGTTCCGTGATCAGAACATCAGTTCATGTTCCATACAGAGCCTCAGGTGGGCGGGTCGACCGGACCACTTCCTGTTTGATCTGTCGGCGATGCCATTGGCCGTTTAAATTCTCTGATGGTCATTGGTCGGCCGCCGCTCCCTCACACGGCGCTCTGGTTTGTGAACGGCAGCCGCGCCACAGAAACCCTGTAACCGGAACCATCGTAGGAACCATTGTAGGAACCATTGTAGGAACCACCGCTGACCGAGAGGAACTGTATGATTGACTGCTCTGCTATTTTTAGTTGTTGCTTTTCTGCTGTCCCCCCCGCCCATCTCCCCCCCCCCCCCCCTTCCTCTCTACTCCACCCTCTCTCCTCCACCTTTGCCCCCCCCCCCCCCCTGTGGTGTTTGGAGGTGGTGTTCGTTCTCTGCATGGTGATGTTTCCCTCCATTCTGACTTTAATAAAGACTGTAGACGTCTCCTTTCTCTTCAGTGTGTTTCTCTGCTGATTTCCATGTGACCTCCCCTAAGCCACGCCCCCTTTCACCTCTCCGGCCCCCCCCCCATGGCCGTCACTCGACTCCTCCCACTCGCTGATCAAGTTCATGGGAGCTCTCACCTTGGGGCGGGGGCGGGGGGAGTGAGGTGGGGGTGGGGGGGGGGGCAGCATGTCGGACATGAAAATCAAAGCACGTCTCCATCTGCATACGTCTGCTCCGTTAGTCCCGCCCACTTTGTGTTTGACACGTGTCAGTTTGTTTACAACACTTTCATTGGCTCCTTTAATAACCCTCTGTAAAGTCCTCATACCCCTCCACCTCACAACTGCAGGGGTATTATGAAAGCCACGCCCACCGAGTGAGGTGGAGCATAAACAGGCGGGTCCTGGTTAATGTTTGCTTGGTGGGGTGTTGGGTGGGGTATTGGGTGGGGTGGGGTGGGGTATTGGGTGGGGTGGGGTGGGGTGGAGTGTTGGGTGGGGTGGGGTGGGGTGGTGGGGTATTCGGTGGAGTGTTGGGTGGGGTATTGGGTGTTGTGTGGGGTGGAGTTCTCCACCTCGAGTTCTGAAGGTTTAATCAGAATTAAAGACCGATGGGCGACGGTAAAGCACGGTGGGGGCAGCGTGATGTCACAGGTTGATCCAGGTGTCTGCTGGTCAGCAGGTCCTCCGTCAGTACGCACCACCCTAAAACCTGAGGACACGCCTCCCCCACCTCCCAACCAATCAGCTGCAGAGCCAACCACACAGATAACGGGAACTACAGCAAATGGTTCCTGTATGAGGAACTAAATCAGGAACCTTTTAAAGAGAACCCGTGAGGGTTCCCCGTTGGACTCTGGGTAATGAGCAGGTTCTCTAAATGTAAACGTGATGCGTATCCCGTATGAGGAACCTTAACGACACGCCTCATTAATTAATTAATGACATCACAGTGATGTCACAGCTGTGACATCATCACACAGACCGGCGCCGGGGTCGTCTCAGAACAGCTCATTAGCATAAACGATGGACGTCGTTAACGAGTCGTTAACAGTACTGCAGGATGAAATGAGGGTCGGGGTTCCGATTCGGGTCTAAAGGGGTGGAACTCGGTGGGAGGCGTCTCTCGGTACATCCTGGTTCTTGCGGTTTGATGTCATGTGATTGGTCGTTCTGACTGGCTGGCCTGTGATTGGTTGTTTTGCGCAGGTGCTCATTTCAGCAGGCACCAACATAGCCATGCTACCTCCTGCCGCCATTTTCACCTGGCCCCGCCCCTTCCTTCAGAGTTCCCTCCCACAGGCCTCACCCCCCCGCAGTACCAGGAGGTTCCTGCCTCGTTCCTACCTCAGGCTTTACAGCAGCAATACCTCATCCAACAACAAATACTGCAGCGCAGGTACACACACACACACACACACACACACACACACACATGATACAGCAGCAATACCTCATCCAACAACAAATACTGCAGCGCAGGTACACACACACACACACACACACACACATGATACAGCAGCAATACCTCATCCAACAACAAATACTGCAGCGCAGGTACACACACACACACACACACACACACACACACATGATACAGCAGCAATACCTCATCCAACAACAAATACTGCAGCGCAGGTACACACACACACACACACACACACACACATGATACAGCAGCAATACCTCATCCAACAACAAATACTGCAGCGCAGGTACACACACACACACACACACACACACACACACATGATACAGCAGCAATACCTCATCCAACAACAAATACTGCAGCGCAGGTACACACACACACACACACACACACATGATACAGCAGCAATACCTCATCCAACAACAAATACTGCAGCGCAGGTACACACACACACACACACACACACATGATACAGCAGCACACACACCTCATCCAACAACAAATACTGCAGCGCAGGTACACACACACACACACACACACACACACATGATACAGCAGCAATACCTCATCCAACAACAAATACTGCAGCGCAGGTA
>JAFMOC010000676.1:147500-150000 GCA_019802505.1 Corydoras sp. C115 | reverse complement strand
GCAGGTAACACACACACACACACACACACATGCAGCGCAGGTACACAACAACACAGCGCAGGTACACACACACACACACACATGATACAGCAGCAATACCTCATACAACAACAAATACTGCAGCGCAGGTACACACACACACACACACATGATACAGCAGCAATACCTCATACAACAACAAATACTGCAGCGCAGGTACACACACACACACACACACACACATGATACAGCAGCAATACCTCATACAACAACAAATACTGCAGCGCAGGTACACACACACACACACACACACACATGATACAGCAGCAATACCTCATACAACAACAAATACTGCAGCGCAGGTACACACACACACACACACACACATGATACAGCAGCAATACCTCATACAACAACAAATACTGCAGCGCAGGTACACACACACACACACACATGATACAGCAGCAATACCTCATACAACAACAAATACTGCAGCGCAGGTACACACACACACACACACACATGATACAGCAGCAATACCTCATACAACAACAAATACTGCAGCGCAGGTACACACACACACACACACACATGATACAGCAGCAATACCTCATACAACAACAAATACTGCAGCGCAGGTACACACACACACACACACAGCAGCAGCAATACCTCATACAACAACAAATACTGCAGCGCAGGTACACACACACACACACACACATGATACAGCAGCAATACCTCATACAACACACAACAAATACTGCAGCGCAGGTACACACACACACACACACACAGCAATACCTCATGCAGCGCAGGTACAGCACACACACACACACACATGATACAGCAGCAATACCTCATACAACAACAAATACTGCAGCGCAGGTACACACACACACACACACAACACATGATACAGCAGCAATACCTCATACAACAACAAATACTGCAGCGCAGGTACACACACACACACACACACATGATACAGCAGCAATACCTCATACAACAAAAAATACTGCAGCGCAGGTACACACACACACACACATGATACAGCAGCAATACCTCATACAACAACAAATACTGCAGCGCAGGTACACACACACACACACACACACACACATGATACAGCAGCAATACCTCATACAACAACAAATACTGCAGCGCAGGTACACACACACACACACACATGATACAGCAGCAATACCTCATACAACAACAAATACTGCAGCGCAGGTACACACACACACACACACACACACATGATACAGCAGCAATACCTCATACAACAACAAATACTGCAGCGCAGGTACACACACACACACACACACACACATGATACAGCAGCAATACCTCATACAACAACAAATACTGCAGCGCAGGTACACACACACACACACACACACACATGATACAGCAGCAGCAATACCTCATACAACAACAAATACTGCAGCGCAGGTACACACACACACACACACACATGATACAGCAGCAATACCTCATACAACAACAAATACTGCAGCGCAGGTACACACACACACACACACACACACACACACATGATACAGCAGCAATACCTCATACAACAACAAATACTGCAGCGCAGGTACACACACACACACACACACACATGATACAGCAGCAATACCTCATACAACAACAAATACTGCAGCGCAGGTACACACACACACACACACATGATACAGCAGCAATACCTCATACAACAACAAATACTGCAGCGCAGGTACACACACACACACACACACATGATACAGCAGCAATACCTCATACAACAACAAATACTGCAGCGCAGGTACACACACACACACACACACATGATACAGCAGCAATACCTCATACAACAACAAATACTGCAGCGCAGGTACACACACACACACACACACACACACATGATACAGCAGCAATACCTCATACAACAACAAATACTGCAGCGCAGGTACACACACACACACACACACACACATGATACAGCAGCAATACCTCATACAACAACAAATACTGCAGCGCAGGTACACACACACACACACACACACACATGATACAGCAGCAAATACCTCATACAACAACAAATACTGCAGCGCAGGTACACACACACACACACACACATGATACAGCAGCAATACCTCATACAACAACAAATACTGCAGCGCAGGTACACACACACACACACACACACATGATACAGCAGCAATACCTCATACAACAACAAATACTGCAGCGCAGGTACACACACACACACACACACACATGATACAGCAGCAATACCTCATACAACAACAAATACTGCAGCGCAGGTACACACACACACACACACATGATACAGCAGCAATACCTCATACAACAACAAATACTGCAGCGCAGGTACACACACACACACATGATACACACAATACCTCATGATACAGCAGCAATACCTCATACAACAACACAATACTGCAGCGCAGGTACACACACACACACACACACATGATACAGCAGCAATACCTCATACAACAACAAA
>JAFMOC010000676.1:135000-137500 GCA_019802505.1 Corydoras sp. C115 | reverse complement strand
CTGCACCCCCGCCATCACACACACCTGCACCCCCACCATCACACACACCTGCACCCCCACCATCACACACACCTGCACCCCCACCATCACACACACCTGCACCCCCACCATCACACACACCTGCACCCCCACTGCACCCCTGCCATCACACACACCTGCACCCCCACCATCACACACACCTGCACCCCCACCATCACACACACCTGCACCCCCACTGCACCCCTGCCATCACACACACCTGCACCCCCGCCATCACACTCCACTCAGGAGAAGACATAAATTAAAGGTGAGATGTTGTGTGTGCAGGGTCCAGATCTGACCTTTGATCAGTTTGTGAGAAGAGTGGAGGAGTCCTGTCCCGTCATCATAACCTCCATCAAATACAGGTGACCCCCACCATGACCTTCTGAGGGGGGGGGGGTTCCTCAGGCGGCTTCACCTGAACTCCTTCATGTCTGAAACCTCTCTGTTCTTCTTCAGGTTGTTCTTCAAGTTCTCTGTTTTTCAGGTTGTTCTTCAGGTTCTCTGTTCTTCAGGTTGTTCTTCAGGTTGTTCGTTGTTCTTCAGGTTGTTCGTTGTTCTTCAGGCTGTTCTCTGTTGTTCTTCAGGCTGTTCTCTGTTGTTCTTCAGGCTGTTCTCTGTTGTTCTTCAGGCTGTTCTCTGTTCTTCAGGCTGTTCTCTGTTCTTCAGGCTGTTCTCTGTTCTTCAGGCTTTTCAGGCTGTTCTCTGTTCTTCAGGCTTTTCAGGTTGTTCTCTGTTCTTCAGGCTTTTCAGGTTGTTCTCTGTTCTTCAGGCTTTTCAGGTTGTTCTCTGTTCTTCAGGCTGTTCAGGCTGTTCTCTGTTCTTCAGGCTGTTCTCTGTTCTTCAGGCTGTTCTCTGTTCTTCAGGCTGTTCAGGCTGTTCTCTGTTCTTCAGGCTGTTCAGGTTGTTCTCTGTTTTTCAGGCTGTTCTCTGTTCTTCAGGCTGTTCTCTGTTCTTCAGGCTTTTCAGGTTGTTCTCTGTTCTTTAGGCTGTTCAGGTTGTTCTCTGTTCTTCAGGCTGTTCTCTGTTCTTCAGGCTGTTCAGGTTGTTCTCTGTTCTTCAGGTTGTTCTCTGTTCTTCAGGCTGTTCTCTGTTCTTCAGGCTTTTCAGGTTGTTCTCTGTTCTTCAGGCTGTTCAGGTTGTTCTCTGTTCTTCAGGTTGTTCTCTGTTCTTCAGGCTGTTCTCTGTTCTTCAGGCTTTTCAGGTTGTTCTCTGTTCTTCAGATTGTTCTCTGTTCTTCAGGCTGTTCAGGTTGTTCTCTGTTCTTCAGGTTGTTCTCTGTTCTTCAGGTTGTTCTCTGTTCTTCAGGTTGTTCTCTGTTCTTCAGGTTGTTCTCGATGGCAGATAGAGAGCTGCAGGATTTGGAGCATTTCTTTTCCACGTTGTCGAGGTGCTTCAGCGACTCTGAGGTGTTTAAGACCAGTGTGGTGGGTGAGTGTGAGGTTCTTCTGCAGGTTCTGTTGATGAGTTTATTAAAGTGTGAGATGATGGTTGATGTTCTCCTCTCAGGTCTGTTCGTGCGGCAGATGCTGCTGGCCTACAATAAGCTCTCCTTCAGTCAGGTCTATAAACTCTATAAAGCTCTGCAGCAGTACTGCTGCTTCCAGCAACGCCTCCAGAGTGAGGCTTCAACCCTGACCAACGACCAGATGGAGCTGACCGCCAACGAGGACACCAGCATCAGCATCACCGACAAGACCCACAGCCAGAACTTCTCCTTAAATCAGTCCCATCTGCTGGACTGTCTGTACCAATCAGAGCCCTGGTTAGTCCCGTCCGTCCGTCCGTCTGTCTGTCTGTCTGTCTGTGTGTGAGCTATTACTGTCTGTGTGTTTAGATATATTAACTGTGTTTGTGTGTGTGTGTGTGTGTGTGTGTGTGTGTGTGTGTGTGTGTGTGTGTTTGTGTGTGTGTGTGCAGGCCAGATGAGGTATGCGGGCCTCTCTCTCAGAAGCAGGCTGAATATTTTCTGGCTCGTCAGGTGAGAGATTATACACACACTCACTTTAGTAATGTGTTATGGTTGGAGGTGTGTGTGTGTGTGTGTGTGTGCGTGTGCGCGTGTGTGTGCACATGGGCCGGTGACCCGTTACAGTGTGCACTCTCTTACCTTCAGACTGATTTCTAAAGTAACTCTGATGTTCTGGTTTTACTCTGTGAATGGAGAACCTTCACATGGAGAGAACATCCCCACAGTATGTGTGTGTGTGTGTGTGTGTGTGTGTGTGTGTGTGTGTGTGTGTGTGTGTGTGTTTCAGGCCTACATGCTGAAGAATGATGAGAACAAAGCGCTGACTCCTGACCGGCTGCAGGACAAACTCAACAACATCCTGAAGTTTAACCCTGACTTTGCTGAAGCTGTACGTAACCAATCAGTGCGCAGCGTTCTCTCTGTGTGTGATGTCATGAGGTGGCTTTGGGTGGAGGCGTGGCTTCATTGAGGAGCTGCTTAACATTAAAGGGTTAATCACAAAGCTGT
>JAFMOC010000676.1:117500-132500 GCA_019802505.1 Corydoras sp. C115 | reverse complement strand
TGTGTGTGTGTGTTGCAGCACCATGGCGGTGCAGCAGGCTCAGCTCTTGTTGAATATGAACAGTTTGTTTTTGTGTGTGTGTGTGTGTGTGTGTGTGTGTGTGTGTGTGTGTGTGTGTGTGTGTGTGTGTGTGTGTGTGTGTGTGTGTGTGTGTGTGTGTGTGTGTGTGTTGCAGCACCATGGCGGTGCAGCAGGCTCAGCTCTTGTTGAATATGAACAGTTTGTTTGTTTGTGTGTGTGTGTGTGTGTGTGTGTGTGTGTGTGTGTGTGTGTGTGTGTGTGTGTGTGTGTGTGTGTGTGTGTGTGTGTGTGTGTTGCAGCACCATGGCGGTGCAGCAGGCTCAGCTCTTGTTGAATATGAACAGTTTGTTTTTTTGTGTGTGTGTGTGTGTGTGTGTGTGTGTGTGTGTGTGTGTGTGTGTGTGTGTGTGTGTGTGTGTGTGTGTGTGTGTGTGTGTTGCAGCACCATGGCGGTGCAGCAGGCTCAGCTCTTGTTGAACATGAACAGTTTGGAGCCGATGAACTTCGGCGTGCAGCAGAACAACACGGAGGCGTTTGCGGTGGTGCTGTCTGAGCTGGCGCAGCTGCATGCGGAGCAGGTCTCACTGTAATCATCAGCTTAATCGCCCACCTTCATCAGAACACCTGCTTTAACACCCCCCCCCCCCACCCCGCCCCGCCCCGCCCCCCCCCCCCACAGGGTCTCTATGCCGCTGCCACGGACATCGTCACCCACCTGAAGCAGCAGTTCCCCCCTCACACTCAGCATGCCAGGGTGAGTCACATGACCTGCTGATGAGTCGTCCTGTCGGTTCATTCAGTTGATTCGTTTTGGAGTGATTCGTTGTGAGGGTTTGTGGGTAGTTGGGGCGGTGTCCACGTTCTCTACATCCAGATCCTGATGCCCCCCCTCATAGAGGAGTGTGGCCCTTTCAGGTGGTAGATTTTAACTGTGGGATGAACACTGTGTGTGAGTGTGTGAGAGTAAGTGTGTGTGTGTGTGAGTGTGTGTGTGTGTGTGATGATGGGATCTGATCTGATTTGTGGTTGCAGATCTGGATGCTGTGTGATCTAAATATTCAGTTTGAGAAAGCAATGAATGATGGGAAATATCATCTGGCAGAGCCCCACGTCACCGCCATCTCAGCTCTGAACAGCACAGAGGGCCTGTACAGGTACAGAACAGCATGAGGGGTGAGGGGGTGAATGTGAGGGGGTGAATATGAGAGGGTGAGGGGGTGAATATGAGAGGGTGAGGGGGTGAATGTGAGAGGGTGAGGGGGTGATTGTGAGAGGGTGATTATGAGGGGGTGAATGTGAGGGGTGAATGTGAGAGGGTGAGGGGGTGAATGTGAGAGGGTGAATGTGAGAGGGTGAGGGGGTGAATGTGAGAGGGTGATTATGAGGGGGTGAATGTGAGGGGTGAATGTGAGAGGGTGAGGGGGTGAATGTGAGGGGGTGAATGTGAGAGGGTGAATGTGAGAGGGTGAGGGGGTGAAGGTGAGGGGGTGAAGGTGAGAGGGTGAATGTGAGGGGGTGAAGGTGAGGGGGTGAATGTGAGAGGGTGAATGTGAGAGGGTGAGGGGGTGAATGTGAGAGGGTGAGGGGGTGAATGTGAGGGGTGAATGTGAGGGGGTGAATGTGAGGGGGTGAATGTGAGAGGGTGAATGTGAGAGGGTGAGGGGGTGAAGGTGAGAGGG
This sequence comes from Corydoras sp. C115, assembly GCA_019802505.1. NCBI lineage: Eukaryota > Metazoa > Chordata > Actinopteri > Siluriformes > Callichthyidae > Corydoras > Corydoras sp. C115. The sequence continues at coordinate 130,800 of JAFMOC010000676.1, read as the reverse complement.
TGAGGGGGTGAAGGTGAGAGGGTGAATGTGAGAGGGTGAGGGGGTGAAGGTGAGAGGGTGAGGGGGTGAATGTGAGGGGGTGAAGGTGAGAGGGTGAGGGGGTGAAGGTGAGAGGGTGAGGGGGTGATTATGGTGTAATTTTAGGAAAGCTCAGCTGCTGAAGGCTTGGAATCGAACATCAGAGGCATCGAGGCTCCTGCAGCAGCTTCAACATCAGTGTGAGGAGAACAAGAACACCGAGCTGACCATCAGGTCTGAACACACTCACACACACACACACACACACACACTCACACACACACACTCTCTGACAGACGTGCAGTGTGACAGTGTGTGTGTGTGTGTGTGTGTTTCAGGGTGATGTTGTCCTCAGCGGAGCTGCACTGGGACTCGTGCTGTTACTCTGCAGCGCTCCCTCTCCTGCTCAAAGCTCTCTCACTCTCACGCCAACACAACCTGCAGAGACTGGAGTGCAAAACCGTCCTGCACCTCGCCTACATTCAGGTCCTACACACACACACACACACACACACACACACACGGGATACACAGGTTCTGCTTTAGTTCTCCTGAAGGTTCCTGTGGAGATGTTCTGTGTCTGATGTCATCAGTGTGTGCAGTTGTAGATCTGGAGCTTCCTCTACATCCTCACATTCAGTGTGATCTTCAGTGCAGACACTTTATTAAATCTGCTGTGTCATGGTTTAAACTGTGTGTGTGTGTGTGTGTGTGTGTGTGTGTGTGTGTGTGTGTAGCTGATGTTAGGAGTACCAGAACAGGCTCTGGTTCTGGTGGGTGATGTTCTGGAGTGTGTGTTGGCTCACGGTGCTCTGATGGATAAAGCTAAAGCTCTGCTCCTCATGGCTCGGTGCCAAACGGCTCTGTCTGCGTCTCACCCTGACCACCATCCACTCACAGGTCAGCATCCCGGACATCACTGCCCATGTCATCAGACTGACCTCACTGTTACCCACCATGCCCCTGTCTGTGTGTGTGTGTGTGTGTGTAGCAGCTGCAGTCAGCACGCTGGATGAAGCGGGTGTGTATTTCTCTCAGCTGAATTGTAAGCAGCGTCTGCGGGACGTTTATTACCTTCAGACTCGATTACATCACGCGCTGGGAAACAACGCCGAGCGCAACAAGTGCGCCCTGATGTTCCGTCTGCTGAACCAAGACCTGCTGCACTCCCCCGCCGCCCCCCCACACACGCTCTGACATCACGGCGCGCTGTGTGTTCTGTAGCTGTGTGTTGGGGTTCATTAAAGGACTGCTCGTCACGTCTCCTCCTGCCTCTTTGTTCCTGCAGGTTCCGCTGTACTTCAGAGAACGAAGGGTTAAACCCAAAATCTAAACACTCACCGTTCCTCTAATTTAACTTCAAATATTCTTAAGCAGGTTCCAGATGTTCTTAAATGAACGACGTTCTGCTCATTAAACACCACAGGACTCCAAACACAGAGCAGACCCGGCCGGTCCTCGTGTGGTGGAGTGAATTTAGATGAATTGATTATTAACAGAACGTTGATCAATAACACAGTTATTAATGTTAACATTCTGTGGTTCTGAAAATGATAGTTTCATCAGATAACGATCTGGATTTACATCGCTTTATTTTCTTGATGTGGTTATAAACTGTGTTCTCTAATTTGCCCACTAGAGGGCAGTGTTTGTTAGAGAAACTGAAACCGACGCTTTAAAAAGCGGACTAGATGACGTCACAGAAGTCCAGATGACTGTCCAGTGATTGTGTTTTTAATGAATGTATATTTTTATGACGCTGTTTGAATTTGTGTTATTAAAATAATCAGACGCTGGAGGTTGTGTGTCAGTGTGAATGAATCCGGGTTCATTCTGGTGATTGATTGACAGTAAGGCCACGCCCTCTGAACCTCAGTCAGTTCTGCTTTGATGGCGGGTTCTACAGAAGCACTGAATCAGACTGATTGGACATTTTATTAAATTTATTTAAACGAAGCATTTTATTATGAAATCTGATCGTCATGAATATATTCATTCATTATCTCCCGCTTTATCCTCTATCAGGGTCGCGGGGGGGGGGGTTCCCCATGCCCATCCAGGGGAGAACGTCTCGGGCGCTGGGCAGATAGACCCAGGACAGGGCGCCAATCCATCGCTGGGCACACACTCACTCACACACACACACTCTATATGGGGCAATTTGGAGAATTCAGTTGACTTAATCAATGTTTTTGGACTGTGGGAGGAAACCGGAGAACTCGGAGGAAACCTACGCGGACACGGGGAGAACATGGAAACTCCACCCAGATGGAGAATCCCTAGTGCTGAGAGGAGAACATGCTAAACCACTAAGCCACCGTCATGAATATTTTCACTTCTTTATTTTAATGATGACATTTCATTGTGTAGTGCAGGGGTTCGTCTGTTCTCTGTTGTAAGAGAAGGAACGTAAAGAACCCAGATCAGTTGACTGCAGGTTGCTTTACCTGAGTTCACCCTGTGTCCAGGTGAGGGAGGGGGCGGAGTTTAGGATGGTTTACCTGGACAGGTGCGTGCGAACAGAATCCTGTAGATCCACATTCCTGTTAGAGAACTGTAAGAACACACACACACACACACACACAGAGAGCAACAACAACGACAGAACACGGTAAGAAAGCTTAAATGGAAGTAAAACTCTTAATCTTGTGCCTGCTGGTCGGTTTAATTAAACTCAGGCTGCAGATTAACTTTAATCTGATGTTTTGTTGAATGTAAAACTTTATGAATAATATTTCCGGAGCTCTTCATCACAGATGAATATTAAACTGCTCTGAGTGATTTCACTCTGCAGTTCTGTTTCTGCAGATCAGATCAGATCAGATTAGATTAGATCAGATTAGATTAGATCAGATTAGATCAGATCAGATCAGATTATCGGGTGATTGAATAATTTAAAGATGCAGAAACTAAATGATCACTAAACGTTTCGGTCTCGATCGGCTGGTTTGATCTCCTCATTAAGAACCAGCTGTGATTTAAAGAGAACAGAACAAACCTGATCTGCATTCAGTCCCAACACAATCAGTTAATTAGAGCAGCTTCACTCTGAACTTAATTAATACAGCAGGGGGCAGTGTCTGCGCCTTCAATTAAAAAAGCTTCAGTCAGGACAGTTCCATCGATCTGCATCCAATAAAATAAAATGAGAAGGAGTTTCAGTTTAATGAGCTGAATAAATAAAGCACCGTCTCAAACCCCTGCACCCTACAGTGTAGTGCACTACATCCAGTGAACGTTACACTTATCTGTCATCTCGTTTCTCTGATGAATTCAGTCTTTATCTGCTGTTTCCAATCTCATAACTGACAGGATCATATCTCTGTGTGTGTCTGTGTGTGTGTGTGTGTGTGTGTGTGTGATGCAGCTGGATGGAGTTTAAAAAAAGATCAAAAAGTTTCTCCTTAGTGCGAAACAGAAGAGCCAGAGCGAGTACCATGTCCACGTCCAGCGATTCCAGCATAGAGACACGAGGGACCAACTTTAAACTGCAGTCTCTCTATACGGACAGGTAACCAATCAGTAAACACTAACGAACCAATCAGTAAACACTAACGAACCAATCAGTAAACACTAACGAACCAATCAGTCAACACTAACCAGAAGAGGAACCAAAAAGTCTTATAAAGTCTCTACACTGTTCCTCACAACAGGTTCCTCCTCAGCTTAGGACATCTAATCTTTAGTGGAACAGCAGAGGGCCCCGTCTCTAACTCCACTGTCAGAGTTCTGTTTGTCTTTAATGTTCTCTCTCTCTCTGTCTCTCTCTCTCTCTCTCTCTCTCTCTCTCTCTCTCTCTCTCTCTCTTGTTTGGAACAGAATGCTGGCAGAACTGTTCTGTGATTGGTCGATTGACACACCGCCATATTTATTTAGTCCTGAAGATGCTGATGATTCCTCCAGGTATTCACTTCCTGTTTTCGTGCTCCATCCTGAGCTTTGATGATGTAAAGAGGCCTTTGATGTTGATCAGGTGATGATGACATCATCAGATCAGCTGAGGCAGCAGAACACTTTAATGAAGATGAGTTTCTTTGATCTGCAGCAGGATGGACAGAGTCTCTCTGAAGAGTGAGTGGTCCATCGAGCTGCCCCCCTCACTGAGCACCACCACGGAACCCGATCAGTCCTCCAGGTAAGGTTCCACCTCCTGAACACAGTGTGAGAGTGTGTGTGATAGTGTGTGATAGTGTGTGACTGTGTGTGAGAGAGTGTGTGACTGTGTGTGAGAGTGTGTGAGTGTGTGTGTGTGTGAGATTATTCCCTCTTTCTGATTCTGGTGTTTCTTCACTCATAAGGATTAATTTAAATAAATTTTAAATAAATTTAAATAAATCTCTGTGATTTTATTTCATAAAGGAAGTGATGTCATATGTTGCATCATATGTTAATTTTAAGCGAGTCATTTTGGAGGTCGTTGTATGTCAGCAGGACGGAGGCGTCTCCGGCGTTCAGCTATTCGTCCATGGAGAGCGACGCGACGGTCCGATCTGCGTCGGGTGGAGAACCGGCGTCCTGCCCTCCGGATGCCGCGGCCGGAGACGTGGCCTGCAGCTCGTGTGAGGACGGGAAGTTTAAAGCGTGTCAATCATGTCTGACCTGCATGAAGTCCTTCTGCCAGCAGCACGTCGCAGACCATAACTCACAGGAGCTCACGAGGTCACACCCGCTGGTGGAGGTGCAGAAGGACCTGGACATGTACAAGGAGAACCTGATGCTGAAGCAGATGATTCTTCAGATGAGGAAGGAGAACGTGGCTCTGAAAGAGGAGATCAGCTCCATCAGGCAGAAAACCTCCACCGTCCAACTGCAACTGCCCGAATACATCTGCAGAGGACGAGCACCTACACCAGGTAGCACGGGTGGATGCACGGATGGATTATGGGTGGAGAGATGGAATGTCCTCACCGTGTGGATGTGTTTCCTCAGTGGACGTGATTTTGGATGCAGAGACGGCTCACTGTGCCCTGGTCATTAGTCACGACTGTAAACAGGTGCGACTGGGCAACAGGTCGTCCACCTCGTCCAGTCCGTTCAGGTTTAACAGCTGGCAGTGTGTTCTGGGTACTGAGGGCTTCAGCTCCGGACGTCATTACTGGCAGGTAAGGAGCTCCACCTGACATCCACAGAACTACAGCCCCACATACTGCTTACCTTTATTTCATTAACTATGGAGGCATCTACAGTGGTCCCCCAAATATCTACAGAGGTTCTCCACCAGGGGACCGTGTTTAGTGAGGGAGTAAAGATGAGGGCTGAAAAAGACTCTGTGTGTGTGTGTGTGTGTGTGTGCAGGTGCATGTGAATAAGAAGTTCACGGTGGGTGTGATGAAGCAGTTTGCATCGAAGGCGGGCCGCTTCACCTTCGCCCCCTCTCAGGGGTACTGGTGTGTGTTTCATTACTGGCTGTCGTTCACGGCGCTGAATGAGCCGGTGCAACGTCTCAACAACGGCCTGGTTCCCCACGTCCTGGGTGTGTGTGTGGACGTGGAGGAAAAGTGGGTGACCTTCTACAACGCAGAGACCAAAGGTCACATCTACACCTTCAGGAACATGCAGCTGGCTCACAATGAGAAAGTCTTCCCCATTTTCTACACCGTGGAGAGTTCGGTCCCTCTGTCCATCAGGAGCCTCCGATGAACCCCACGCAACAGAGCAGCGAACACACCGTACACACACACCGTACACACACCGTACACACACCGTACACACACACCGTCCTCATCTACTGCCCCGGAGAGGACGCCTCGCCGACGTTAACCGTAACGGCGTGTGATGTCACCCTCTCAGCGTTACGTCCCGGAGCTGAACGCCACGTTACAGCCGAACAGCATTTCAGTCGTTGATCATCAGCTCACCTACACCGTCATGAGAATGAGCCCCCCCGCTGGTTCAGCGCTGTATCAAATGGGCGGAGCTTGTGGGTAATTCTGCTCCTCCCACTTTGATTAACGTGCCATGGAAACGTATTATATTATAGATTCTGCAAAGCACTTTTAAAATAAAAGACTTTTTATATTTCCTCCATTCTTAATGTTTTTAATTTTTTCTATTTTTTTCTCATTTCGGGTCTTTTTTTTGTGCACTTAACATGTTCTCCATCTGACCTAACCCTCTGCTCCTTTACACTGACCTCTGACCTGAATGTGGATTTCACAGGAACAAACTCTCATTTATAAACTTTACAGAAACTTAGCACCCAAAATGTGTTTGTTCATGTGTATCATGTGACAGCTTGTTTAATATTAAATTATATATATATATATTCCAAAGAAGCAGAATGTTGTAACTTTTAAAGGGTTAAAGGTTAATGAAGGTCGTATGGGACTGTGGTGCAACGTTTTGCTTTGCTCTTCAATTCGTGTTCAACAAACAGAAAACAAAATCAATCAGCTGCAAACACTTTAAATTTAAGTTTATAAACTCCAGCCGTGTGTCACATGTAATTCTCTCTCTCACACACACACACACACACACACACACAGTTCATTGTGTATTCTGTTCATGGTTGGGGGCGGAGCCTGCTGCTGCTGCTGGTCATCCTCTGTATCAGTGGAACTCGTTCCGTCCGACGCGCTGACTCGGCAGGTTCTCTCAGAGCTCCAGTCTTTTTTTCAGTATGATCTCTCGCACTCGTGATGTCACTTCCTTTTTTATTTCATGCAGCGGCTCTTCTGGTTTCCAGACATGGATGACTTGACCTTCGGTGCTCACCAGGAATTTCCAGAAGTTCCACTTGGGTATTCTTTGGATGGAATCTGTGAAGTGGGATTTCAGTATATTTTAAATGAGTTTCCGGATGCTGCAGACTTTGAATAGTTTGTATTTCTTTCTGTTACCTGTGAGGAATTTAAAGGCAGGTTCTGCTTCAGATCCCATGATTTTAATCTTGTTGAAGAAGGGGAAGGTCACGCCGTAGTTGGACCTGGCAAAGGTTTCAGCCTCGTAGGCCGTGCCCGGTTCAGTGTCCCCGTACTGAGAGCATGGGAATGCCAGGACATTAAAATGAGCCGGACCGAGGTCCCGGTGCAGGACCTGCAGATCGCGGTAATTCTGCTCAGAATGTTCACTGTGACTCGCCACATTCACCACCAGAGACATCTGTAAACACAGAGACAGTGGTAAACACAGAGACATCTGTAAACACAGAGACAGCGGTAAACACAGAGACATCTGTAAACACAGAGACAGCGGTAAACACAGAGACATCTGTAAACACAGAGACATCTGTAAACACAGAGACAGCGGTAAACACAGAGACATCTGTAAACACAGAGACATCTGTAAACACAGAGACAGCGGTAAACACAGAGACATCTGTAAACACAGAGACATCTGTAAACACAGAGACATCTGTAAACACAGAACACACAGAGACATCTGTAAACACAGAGACATCGGTAAACACAGAGACATCTGTAAACACAGAGACAGCGGTAAACACAGAGACATCTGTAAACACAGAGACAGCGGTAAACACAGAGACATCTGTAAACACAGAGACATCGGTAAACACAGAGACATCTGTAAACACAGAGACATCTGTAAACACAGAGACAGCGGTAAACACAGAGACATCTGTAAACACAGAGACATCTGTAAACACAGAGACATCTGTAAACACAGAGACAGCGGTAAACACAGAGACATCTGTAAACACAGAGACAGCGGTAAACACAGAGACATCTGTAAACACAGAGACAGCGGTAAACACAGAGACATCTGTAAACACAGAGACATCTGTAAACACAGAGACATCGGTAAACACAGAGACATCGGTAAACACAGAGACATCTGTAAACACAGAGACAGCGGTAAACACAGAGACATCTGTAAACACAGAGACATCTGTAAACACAGAGACAGCGGTAAACACAGAGACATCTGTAAACACAGAGACATCGGTAAACACAGAGACATCTGTAAACACAGAGACATCTGTAAACACAGAGACAGCGGTAAACACAGAGACATCTGTAAACACAGAGACAGCGGTAAACACAGAGACAGCGGTAAACACAGAGACAGCGGTAAACACAGAGACAGCGGTAAACACAGAGACATCTGTAAACACAGAGACAGCGGTAAACACAGAGACATCTGTAAACACAGAGACAGCGGTAAACACAGAGACAGCGGTAAACACAGAGACAGCGGTAAACACAGAGACAGCGGTAAACACAGAGACATCTGTAAACACAGAGACAGCGGTAAACACAGAGACATCTGTAAACACAGAGACAGCGGTAAACACAGAGACATCTGTAAACACAGAGACAGCGGTAAACACAGAGACAGCGGTAAACACAGAGACAGCGGTAAACACAGAAACATCTGTAAACACAGAGACATCTGTAAACACAGAGACAGCGGTGAACACAGACAGCGGTAAACACAGAGACAGCGGTAAACACAGAGACAGATGTAACTGTGGAGCAAAGTGACAGGGACTCTAATGGGTCCCAAGAAACTCAGAGACTAAATTAACAAGACAACCAAAGTCACTTATTACTAAAATAGAAATGTATAACATTTAAAATAACATTTGTTTACGGTCATTTAGACATGAAATGAATTCATAATCAGACAAAGCTGATAAAAATATAAAGATAAAAAAAATTCAAACAGAACGTTAAGACACGAAGTTTTTGTAGATTTTAATTTCATTTATTTAATTAAATTCTTAATTAACACCACCTAATGTCCTCAATAATGACGGTTTGCCTTTCCCACCCGTATTTCAACGATCTCTCTAGCTGCACTATGATTGGTTAACGGATTAAATCTCACGAAGCAACAACGAATGAGAGAAAGGTATTACACAAGATTATCCAATCAGTACAATGGAGGCGGGGTTTGTCGGTTTACGGGTGGAAAGGTTCATTAAAACGACTAGAGATACGAACCGGCGCTGCTGATAAAGGTTCTGCTTTAGTTCTGCTAAAGGTTCCGCTTTAGTTCTGCTAAAGGTTCTGCTTTAGTTCTGTTAAAAACAAAGTTTAAAAACAAAGCGCGGCGGCTTTCTGATAAAAGTTTACGAGTCCGTTATCGGTCGCTCCGTAACGCTCAGTATGAAACATGTTTATAATGTTTATTATAATGTTTATTATAATGTTTATTATAATGTTTATTATAATGTTTATTATAATGTTTATTAAGCGCGGATTATCTGCGTGTTTACTCTGATTAAGATTAAAGAGATTAAAGTTAATGTGATGAAACACTGGATTTATAAATGAATCGGATGATGATTCGGTTCGATTCACTGATTATAGAGTTCATTATAAACAGTGAAATTAAAGGTGAATTCTTTCTTAAGAGTAACGTTTCAGCCGAACAGGCGACTGAACTCGAGTTCTGTAGAGTTCTGTAGAGTTGTGTAGAGTTGACCTGCGGGATGTACACGGCCCTCACTCGGTTCATGTGAATGCGGGGAGCTGACACGTCGCGGCTCTTACTTTGCCCCGGTACTTCTGCAGGGAGACGCTCCTGCCCCGGCTGTCCGTCACCTGGAACGAGTAGAAGTCTGCGGCGCCGCGGCCCCGGCTCAGCCCGCCGTGCAGCAGGTACAGAGAGAGGCCCGCCGTCAGCAGCAGCGCCGCGGACACCGCCCGGGCCCGGGCTCTGCAGGCTTTAGGAGGATAACCACCCAGAGCCTCCATGTTGGAGGAGTGCAGATGGATGGAGGTGGAGGAGGAGGAGGAGGAGGAGGAGGTGGAGGAGGAGGAGGAGGAGGAGGAGGAGGAGGTGGAGGAGGAGGACTCGGGTTACACAGGAATCCAGCTGCAGGCCACGTGTTTACGACTGCATTCTCATTCACTGTGAACACAGAACCTCACAGCACAGGTTTGGTATGTTCTCCACGTGGATTAACTTCCACATCACGGTGGTGTTTGGCTCCATTGTTTGTGTGCACAGTTTAGTTTAAAATCTGAATAATAATAATAATAATTTATATGAATGATGTAAGTTTTGATATTTAACTATTAATTAGAAAAACACTAAACCAAATAAACCATTTGCATCTGTTTTAATGTTTTATGAGTGGCATGTTCTCCTCAGTGCTGGGGATCCAGGTTCGAATCCCGATCTGGGTGGAGTTTGCATGTTATCCCCGTATCTGTGTGGGTTTTCTCCCACAATCCATAAACATGGATTCAAGGTGTCTTGGCTGCTCTAAATTGCCCCATATAATGTGTGTGTATGTGTCCAGCAATAGATTGGCACTCTGTCCTGGGTGCTGGGCAAAAAAAAATAATTCTGCTTCTAAACAAAAGTGATTTATTAGAATAATTAATAATTTAAAAGTTCAGTTCACTATCGCTATCATATATATTAATTAGTTCACCATGGATTAGTCCAATGTGTTGGGTTTGGTATGTTCTTCTTTGACTTTTATTTTTGGAGTGGAATGTCTCTGTGGTGGCTTTGAACCCTATGTCCCTGAAATATGTTTAACATCATGAGGTGCCACCTGTGGAAAATATCTGCACCAGTCACAGTTTCTCATGGCCTCCATTTAACCACCTGAACCAGCTTCTGCCCCCGGGTAACCGACCTAGAACCATTTACAGAACCAGCTCACCAGAATCCTGAGATTTATGATAAAAGGTAAGAGAGTTCAGAACAGACCTACCACCTGAAAATAATGAAGCCACGCCCTTCAGGCTCCACAGCTTAAAGGTAAATTCCACAGGTGACTTCAAAATCTTATCTTAAAATCATGACCTCTAATTTGTTAGAATCTGGACTGCAGTACCCATTTTGAACTCTTGGGGTCAGTGCTACACAAGTCTTTATAATGAAGGTCACAGAGCCGCGTTTCAGATTTTATTAGTGAAGTTCAGAGTAACAGTCTCGTGAGTGATTGATTATTACAGAGACAGAACTACAGACACGAAAAACACCAACACACAAAACACACACTCACCTGGTTCAACACCTCACAACCTCAATGACCAGCACTGACCTCAGAATCAAGAGCTACAGAACCCAGAGGTTTGGATTAGAAACACCTCTGTGAACCTTAAAGACTAAAGCGCAGGTGTTCAGAGTTCAGGTGAGTTACAGGTAATACTTCATACGTCATCAAGAACGTCATTAAATTACACAAAAGACTTCATACATCATCAAGGACGTAATTAAATGACACAAAAGACTTCATACGTCATCAAGGACGTAATTAAATTACACAAAAGCTTCGTTCTATTAATCAGCTCCACGAGAACATCCTTAACCTCACGTTCAGACCGTCGTTCTTCAAAAACATAGAAAACGTTTCCAAATCCAGTTTAAATCCCACTTTAATATTTAATTGTAGTTTTGTGTTTGTAGGAGAAACAGGAGCTTTAATCACGTTAACGTTACCTTTCGAAACGAAACGGATTCAACTGTTTGCTGTGAATTCTGATCCATTTCCTTTATTTTATTTTATTTTATTTTATTTTATTTTGTGGATGTTTGATGTTTTTAACTTTCAGCTGAAGTTCCGCTCAGTTTCAGTTATTTTGAGTCTTTGAGCCAAAAAGAAATGTAACGATTCCGAGGTCTGAGTGCAGTCTTAGTGCCCTCTTGTGGTGTAAACTAAAAACTACACATTTTAAAAATTGTAATTTTTTTTTAACACAAAATACATTTTGAATCCAAATAACAGGATATTTAATTTTCTAATAATTGTAATTACGTTTAAACTCTACGATGACGGAACACGGAACCACAGACATTAACGACAGACGCTAAGCACAGACAGGATTCAGACGGACGTTACACCCAACATTAGTGTTCATACGATGATGTCATACATTTACAGTGTCATCATAACATCTGTCTGTTTGATCCAATAAACTGATTTACATAAAGACAAACAACTACAGTTCAAACATTTCAGACATTAACAGTAGCTCCGCCTTCAGGGCTGAATGTGCAACACGGCGCGATGCTGCGGCATCATCGCAAATCTTTTTAAAGGGTTAATAATAATAATAATAATAATAATAATAATAATAAAGGGTTAATAATGCTACAGAGAAACACCGACGCGTGGAACAGTCAGCTGCTTTTCATGCTAGGTTCCGCTAGCCCTTCGCCACGCGGCCGGCTGAGCGACGGATGAACGATATAAACATAAACACGGAAGCACGGAACGCTATCCGCTAATGTAGCATCTCTCCTTTAGCAGCTAAAAGCTTTCAAACCCAGAACTGAACACATTTACATTTAGCATCAACCGCTAACTGAAGCCTTAGCAGCTCTCATGCTAACTTTAATAATGGACTACAACGATGACATCATCAATCAGAGGAGTCCACGTCCATCAGAAGACATCACACTCTCAGATTAATGCTAACGATGTTAACATAGTAACTAAAGCAGAGCCCCGTTAGCGCTGCGCTAAGCAGGTTTTGTTGAATATGAACTGAAGCTATCTTTAAACCGCTGATGCTATGTTAGCATGTTAGCATGTGTGTAATGTTCCGCGTACAGATGCTAACAGAGGTTAAATCGCGCGGGCTCATTTTGAACGGCGTGAGATTTAAACGCTTCACTTTGAGCTCATTAAAATAAAACGTTCATTAATAAAGTTCATGCTAACGGCGTTCATATGAAATCAGTTTGGATGAAGATCGCGTCACATGAACATTCACTCATTCATTCTGCTTCTATTTAAAGTTAGCTTAGCTATGATTAGCATAGGGCTCACAAAGTCCCTGTTAGCGGTTTTAGCTTCAATCCGCGGACGATAAACGAACGACACGCTGACGATTCTGAACTACGCAAGCTAGCATGATGCTAAGCTGTGTGTGTGTGTGTGTGGGGGGGGGGGGCTAAAAGCCTCGCGTTAGCAGTTTGCTAAGCTCACGTGTTCAGCCGCTCGCACCGCTTTTGTTTACAGATTAACAAAAAACACACAGCAAAGCCAGAGCCATGTTAGCATTAGCAATAGCCTGACCTCACACACACACACACACACACACACACACACACACACACACACACACACACACACACACACTCCTAACACTCCTGTAACCCTCAGTATGTTGATCAGTAAGGTGAGATAGTCCCTCTGTCTGGAGTTTGTAGGAGGAGAACATCTATACAAGAGGAGAACCATCTGTACAGGAGGAGAACCATCTGTACAGGAGGAGAACCATCTGTACAGGAGGAGAACCATCTGTACAAGAGGAGAACCATCTGTACAGAGAAAACATCTGTACAGGAGGAGAACCATCTGTACAAGAGGAGAACCATCTGTACAGGAGGAGAACCATCTGTACAGGAG
>JAFMOC010000676.1:100000-105000 GCA_019802505.1 Corydoras sp. C115 | reverse complement strand
TTCTTCATTGTTAAAAGGTTCTTTATTACTTGAGAAGCATTTGTGTAAGTTCTGTTATCTGCTCGAGAAGGTTCCCTTTCAGTGCACAGACACTAACCGCACCTGTCCTGTAGGTGGCGTGCTTATGCTGGAGGACCTGATGGAGTATCAGCCTGTCTTAAACCAAACCCCACTCAGGTTAACCGTGGGTGAGTACACGGTGCACGTCCCCGACGCCCCGTCCAGCGGCCCTGTACTGGCACTCATACTTAACATCGTTGATGGTGAGTGTGTGTGTGTGTGTGTGTGTGTGTGTGTGTTTACAGATATAAATATATTATTTTATATGATGTATATTTCATATCATTTATTCATATTTACACAACAGAAGAGTTGAATCTGGAGTTGAGTTGATGGAGTTGATGGTGTTGATGGAGTTGATGGTGTTGATGGTGTTGATGGTGTTGATGGAGTTGATGGCGTTGATGGTGTTGATGGAGTTGATGGAGCTGATGGTGTTGATGGTGTTGATGGCGTTGATGGCGTTGATGGAGTTGATGGTGTTGATGGTGTTGATGGAGTTGATGGAGCTGATGGTGTTGATGGTGTTGATGGAGTTGATGGAGTTGATGGTGTTGATGGAGTTGATGGTGTTGATGGCGTTGATGGAGCTGATGGTGTTGATGGAGTTGATGGCGTTGATGGAGTTGATGGTGTTGATGGAGTTGATGGTGTTGATGGCGTTGATGGAGTTGATGGTGTTGATGGAGTTGATGGCGTTGATGGCGTTGATGGAGTTGATGGAGTTGATGGTGTTGATGGAGTTGATGGCGTTGATGGCGTTGATGGAGTTGATGGTGTTGATGGTGTTGATGGAGTTGATGGAGTTGATGGTGTTGATGGAGTTGATGGAGCTGATGGTGTTGATGGTGTTGATGGAGTTGATGGTGTTGATGGAGTTGATGGTGTTGAAGGAGTTGATGGAGTTGATGGTGTTGATGGAGTTGATGGAGTTGATGGAGTTGATGGTGTTGATGGAGTTGATGGAGCTGATGGTGTTGATGGAGTTGATGGAGTTGATGGTGTTGATGGAGTTGATGGAGTTGATGGTGTTGATGGAGTTGATGGAGTTGATGGTGTTGATAGAGTTGATGGAGTTGATGGTGTTGATGGAGTTGATGGCGTTGATGGCGTTGATGGAGTTGATGGTGTTGATGGCGTTGATGGAGTTGATGGCGTTGATGGAGTTGATGGTGTTGATGGAGTTGATGGTGTTGATGGCGTTGATGGCGTTGATGGAGTTGATGGAGTTGATGGTGTTGATGGAGTTGATGGAGCTGATGGTGTTGATGGAGTTGATGGAGTTGATGGTGTTGATGGAGTTGATGGAGTTGATGGTGTTGATGGAGTTGATGGTGTTGATGGAGTTGATGGAGTTGATGGAGTTGATGGAGCTGATGGTGTTGATGGAGTTGATGGAGTTGATGGTGTTGATGGAGTTGATGGTGTTGATGGAGTTGATGTAGCTGATGGTGTTGATGGAGTTGATGGTGTTGATGGCGTTGATGGAGCTGATGGAGTTGATGGCGTTGATGGAGTTGATGGTGTTGATGGAGTTGATGGTGTTGATGGCGTTGATGGCGTTGATGGCGTTGATGGCGTTGATGGAGTTGATGGTGTTGATGGTGTTGATGGTGTTGATGGAGTTGATGTAGCTGATGGTGTTGATGGTGTTGATGGAGTTGATGGAGTTGATGGAGTTGATGGAGTTGATGGTGTTGATGGAGTTGATGGAGTTGATGGAGTTGATGGAGTTGATGGAGTTGATGGTGTTGATGGAGTTGATGGAGTTGATGGAGTTGATGGTGTTGATGGAGTTGATGGAGTTGATGGAGTTGATGGTGTTGATGGAGTTGATGGTGTTGATGGTGTTGATGGAGTTGATGGTGTTGATGGAGTTGATGGTGTTGATGGAGTTGATGGAGTTGATGGTGTTGATGGAGTTGATGGAGTTGATGGCGTTGATGGCGTTGATGGAGTTGATGGAGTTGATGGTGTTGATGGTGTTGATGGAGTTGATGGCGTTGATGGCGTTGATGGAGTTGATGGTGTTGATGGAGTTGATGGAGTTGATGGAGTTTATGGAGTTGATGGAGTTGATGGTGTTGATGGTGTTGATGGAGTTGATGGTGTTGATGGAGTTGATGGAGTTGATGGTGTTGATGGTGTTGATGGAGTTGATGGAGTTGATGGAGTTGATGGTGTTGATGGCGTTGATGGAGTTGATGGCGTTGATGGCGTTGATGGTGTTGATGGAGTTGATGGAGTTGATGGTGTTGATGGAGTTGATGGTGTTGATGGAGTTGATGGAGTTGATGGTGTTGATGGTGTTGATGGAGTTGATGGTGTTGATGGTGTTGATGGAGTTGATGGTGTTGAGTGTAAACCTGTGATTATTCTGCAGGTTATAACTTCTCCCACAGAAGTGTGCTGACCGCTGAGATGAAGACCCTCACATATCACCGCATCGTCGAGGCGTTCCGATTCGCCTTCGCTAAGAGAAGCAGGCTGGGGGATCCTCGCTACCTCAACATCACAGACGTGAGCGCTGACATCAGATCACATGACTTCCTCATGTCACAACTTTAAATCTCCAACTTTCCCTCTGCTCCTCCAAAACACACTGAACAAAGAGTATAAGAGTGCACTGGAGTCAGGGTCAGGGGTTAGGGGTCAGGGTCAGAGTCAGGGGTCAGGGTCAGGGGTCAGGGTCAGGGGTTAGGGGTCAGGGTCAGAGTCAGGGGTCAGGGTCAGGGTCCTCTCATAAATCTCATATTTAATTGATTGTACTGTATGAGATGAGGTTCTTTAGTTCTCGTCATTTCACTCGTGGGTTTTTCTTTATCTTATCTTCTTGCCCCCCCCCCCCCCCCCCTCTGTGTTCCAGAACCTTTGAAAGCCTGAATTTGATTGATGTCTTTTATAATGAATTGATTGGATTTTCAGCTGGTGGATTAGTTCAGCGTGGGTTCCGCCGGTCTGTGATTGGCTGGCTGACTGATGGTGGAAGCGTCTAATCTCTGTTTCCATGTCTGTTAATCTGGCCGCTTTAATAATCCTCAGATGTTCTGCTTGGATGTTTGGTTCTGGTTCCACTGGACGCTGTTCCTCTCTCTCCACAGCTCATCCACAACATGACCTCGGACTACTTTGCTAATAAAATCCGCAGTAAGATTTTGGATAACACCACGCACCCCGACAGCTACTATGAACCCGAGTTCTACATCCCTGATGATCACGGGACGGCGCACCTGTCCATCGTGGCTGAGGACGGCAGCGCGGTGGCAGCCACCAGCACCATCAACCTGTAGTATGAATGATCACACAGCCAGGGGTCAGCTGAATCAGCCTCGAACATCATCACTGCAGCCTTCAGCCAATCAGCATCCAGATTAAAACAATCACAATTAAAGATCAAAAACTGATTATTTCAAATCTGATCAAAGAATTAACCACTGAAACAAAATCAATCACTGCTTCATCAATAACTTTATTTCATTTGGAGCACGGGGTCAGGTTTCCTTCAAACATAATATATTTAAAAGTTTGTTTGAAAACGTGTTAATTAAAACTGTTTAATGAACATCATTACGTTAAAGTCAGATCTGAACCTTAGATATGAATTAAATCATAAATAAATGAAAGATCGGGCCGGGATAGGCCCCGGGGTCTTTAACACCTCTCGTATGAATGTGATCGATCGATCGATCGTCGTTAATGATGTCGTTCTAATCGGACGTGTTTTCTGTGCAGTTTTGGTTCTAACGTGATGTCACGTTCCACCGGCATCATCTTTAATGATGAGATGAATGATTTCAGTTCTCCTCACATCACCAACGAATTTGGGATTCCTCCATCTCCCAGCAACTTCATCCAACCAGGTACCAACCTCCATTACCCATCATCCTTCATTCATGTTCCATAAACCAACATCCCCCATCCACCCCATCAGTACAGCCCAGGTTTATTACATCAGTGTGTGTGTGTGTGTGTGTGTGTGTGTGTGTGTGTGTGTGTGTGTGTGTGTGTGCAGGGAAGAGACCACTCTCATCTATGTGTCCTACAATCATTTTCGATAAACACAACAAGGTTAAAATGGTTGTTGGCGCGTCGGGTGGGACGAAGATCACCACGGCAACGGCTCTGGTATGATGTGACATTATAAAGTGTGTGGCTCAGGGACCGCTGATGGTGGGATTGTATGAGTAGATTATTATGGGATGTTTGATCGTTTTATTATGTTTTTCATTATGTTTTTTTAGTATGGATCATTTGATATTATTATTATTATTATGGGATGTTTGATGTGCAGGTGATCCTGAATTCTCTCTTCTTTAACTACGATCTGAAGAAAGCCGTGACTGAACCTCGCTTTCACAATCAGCTGAACCCCAACACCACGCTGTTAGAGCAGGATTTTGAGAAGGTGCACCTCAAACTCACTGAGTTTTACCCCAAACACTCCGGCCTGGTTCCTTTTACTGTATGAACTCTGTGTGTGTGTGTGTGTGTGTGTGTGTGTGTGTGTGTGTAGAGTGTGATTAAAGGATTAACTCAGAAGAATCACCTGACGGAGTTCTCAGCGAGTCTGGGTGCAGTGGTGCAGGTGGTGGTGAGACAGGGGGATCGTCTGTGCGCAGAGTCCGACCCCCGCAAAGGAGGCTATCCTGCAGGGTACTGACCCCCCAGCTGTGCAGTGTTTCAAGACTGGGTGCATCCTGCCCTGTGTCCAGGGGAGGGGGGGGGTTGGCAGGTGATGGGGATGCTGCAGTGAGGGTGGGGTGGTGCTGACTGATGTCAGGTGGGCGAGGCGGGGGTGGGGTCAGGGGAGGGGTCAGGTTCGTTGTAGCTTCCTGGAGTTTAAAGGGTGAATTTAAATGAAATTCAATTTTTTTATATTAGATTTCATTAAATGTTCGTCTGATAAAATGAAAGGTCCATTTTGTTTTGTAAATGTTTTT
>JAFMOC010000676.1:85000-95000 GCA_019802505.1 Corydoras sp. C115 | reverse complement strand
TAAGCCGACGGTCTGATGTTCTGAAGCTTTGGTCCGGCGGTGTGGACGGTGTGCAGTGCGGTGCTGGACTCACCCGGGTTGATCCGGTCTGCTCTGCCGCAGAAGTCCGCGAGCTCGTTGTTCAGAATGATCCCCGTGTTTGGAGATAAAACCCTCGATCCGAATCTGAAAAAGAAAACGCTTTATTATTTCTGTAGCAGCCATCTCTCTGAGAGCGTCTCCACCTCCTCCACTGATCTGAGGACAGAGCCGTCAGGCGGAGGAGGAGTTCAGAGGGCGATGGGAGTGTGTGAGCTCACATGTGGTTAATGGTGCTGGTTACAGACACGGCGGTTCCGTCCTCAGCCAGCACGGAGACGTGGGTGGTTCCCTGTGTGTCCACATGTGAAGTAACGTTGTAGAACTGAGACTCGTGAGTTCTGTTACTGCTGATCATCAAACGCACACGCTCAGCAAACTGCTCCTGAATGACTGCTGCTGCTTCCTGCACACACACACACACACACTGTGATGAGTATGACATGTTGCAATTGGTATGTTCTCTCCTGTGATGTGTGGACAGTCAGTCTTAAAAGGCGAGATCAAAGCGTTTGGATGAGGTGTGTGTTGATGACCTCACGTTCTGTGACGCTTTGGTCCAAAGTGATTAATAAGTGACCCGACCTTAATGTTTGGGGGCGGACCTTATGGTCGGTTCTGATCCAGCCCCTCAGGAGCAAGGGACCTGCCCCACAGTTCACGTTGGTAACTGAAGTGTACGTGGGATCACGATCTTCATATTAATAGCTTAACTCAAAAAAGATAGAAATGCACAACATGTGACGGGATAGGCTATACTGCCTTGGGATATCAATGTGATCCACTTCAGCCTTTAAAAGACTCAAACAGCCAGACTTTGAGATGGAGCCTCGAACCCGGGGCCGTACCTTCACAGAGCTGAACTTTGGATCCTTAATGAACCTCTTCACTCCGTTAGCGAACTTGCACGCCTCCACGTAGCGCTGATACCATAACGCTCCACCTTCTTCCACATTATAACCTGAAACAGGGAAACGACGCTGACCGCTGAGATCCTCAGACGTACAGGGAGGTGAGGGAGGGGGGCTCCACTTGTCACCCTGCTGGGTTAATGTCCATCACTGCTGGACCAGACACTTCAAAGCTATATTTAAACTACAACTGAATTTCAGCCGTGGCTCCTGCAGGACATGGTGCAGGTGGGCGGGGTGCAGGTGGGCGGGGTGCAGGTGCAGGTGGGTGGGGTGCAGGTAGGTGGGGTGCAGGTGCAGGTGGGCGGGGTGCAGGTGCAGGTAGGTGGGGTGCAGGTGGGTGGGGTGCAGGTGCAGGTGCAGGTGGGCGGGGTGCGGGGTTCAGAGTTGATCAGAACTTTATAACATAAGAGTTTTGTATGATTTAAATTCATAAATAAATGTCTGAAAGGAGAATGTGTTTAGTTGCTACAGAGATTCAGATGATGGTGCAGGTGTACGATTATCATGTTTATTATCATGTTTATTACTTTAATCATACTGTACATGTCTGTTGGGATGCTGACTGCCTCTCTACTTCACACCATGAGAAAGTTGAATCTAAAGTAATAGTTACCCTGCATGACATTAAGAATGAAGCTCAGGACAGCACCTCCTGCTGGTGGAGGAGGGAAGAACATCATGTAATCCCGGACCTTAGCCGACCAGGCCTGATGTTCAGTAACTTCATACGACCTTAGATCGTCCAGTGAGAGACTCCCACCTTCGGAACACAGATAACAGAGCAATGGTTGGATGTTGGTGCAGACGGCAGATTGCAGACGGCAGATTGCAGACGGCAGATTGCAGATGGCAGATTGCAGACGGCAGATTGCAGATTGCAGACGGCAGATTGCAGACGGCAGGGTGCAGACGGCAGATTGCAGACGGCAGATTGCAGACGGCGTGATGAGTTAAACGTCAGCAGCTGTCTCACCTTCACGCTGAACGTCAGTGATGAGCTTGTGAGCCAGATCTCCGGTGTAGAGAACATCTGCTCCCTGATTGGCAATCTGCTCGAGGGTGTCCGCTAACTTCTCAAACTTCACTGTATCGCCTTCCTTCAACATGGACCCTCCATCATCTGAGAACAACTGACTGAGACACAGACACCGCTCATTATTAAAGATTCATTCAAAGAGGAACCGTTACAAACCCAGAAACTCATGAAGAACTCATCAGAAACACAAGAACCATAAAGAACATAAAGAGAAAAACCTCCGAGACCTTCAGCTGCCTGAGAGAACCACAGCAATTGGACCAGAACCACCGAGAGTGGACTAAAGAGAAACGGAGCTACATCCTACAAACAGGTAGAACATGAGGGTTCTGATTGGATCTAAAGACCACAGAGTGTGAGATGATCCATAAACACTAAATTCACCACAGAACTCTGAAAGAAAAGGGCAACATGACAGAAAGTTTACCTAAGACTTGAATTGGGATCCTGATGTAATGTAAATAGGAAGCGAGACAGTAGAGGGGAGATCTGGACTCCGTCTCTGGCCAGTCGTATTGTTGGTTCAAACAGACGGCGCCATGGCAACACACCGTAACGTTCATGAGCTCGCTGGTAACCACGAATCTCCCCTGGTACTCCCACCCACTGTACACCTACAGCTACACACACACACACACACACACACACACACACACACAAACACACACACAGTTTGTTTCATTTTTCTCTAAATGTAAATCAGAAGGTATTTCTGGTCAACATTGGTTCTGGTGTTGGTTCTGGTGAACATTGGTTCTGGTGTTGGTTCTGGTGAACATTGGTTCTGGTGTTGGTTCTGGTGAACACTGGTTCTGATGTTGGTTCTGGTGAACACTGGTTCTGATGTTGGTTCTGGTGAACACTGGTTCTGATGTTGGTTCTGGTGAACACTGGTTCTGATGTTGGCTTGGTGAACATGATGATAATGTGCTGGGGGTGTACATCACACTGCCCCCTGTCTGTGGTCTGATCAGTCTGATAATCAGTCACATGACTGTCAGATCTTATCTTCATTTCCCAAAAGACAGCTCTCACTCTGACCAATCAGCTCCCAGATCCTTCATCCTGCTCGTCATTCTGAAGCGTGATTTGAATGATCCTGAATGAAGCTTTCATACACTGCGGTATCAACAGGAAGTGCACCATAAACATCAGATAATAACACGCTGGTGCACTGATCATCCAGGGTTCCACTCCTGAGCTGAGTTTGCATGTTCTCTCCAGCTCTGTGTGTGCTTCCTCTTTGTCTAAAAAGACATTTTGGCTGTGAATGTTGCTGCCCACTGTGTGTGTGTGTGTGTGTGTGTGTGTGTGTGTGTGTGTGTGTGTGTACCTTGTTTACTGCAGTCAGACAGTAAATCTGATCTAACGTTCCTTGGAGCCGTTTCTCTGGCATTAATGATGCTGACTGAACCTAAAGACAACAGAACAGAAGATCTGAATCAGTAACACAGACACCTGCTGTGTAGTTGGTGTGTGGTTGGTATGGTTTATTGTGGTTGGTGTGTGTGTGTGGTTAGTGTGGTTGGTATGGTTTATTGTGGTTGGTGTGTGTGTGTGGTTAGTGTGGTTGGTATGGTTTATTGTGGTTGGTGTGTGTGTGTGGTTAGTGTGGTTGGTATGGTTTATTGTGGTTGGTGTGTGTGTGGTTGGTATGGTTTATTGTGGTTGGTGTGTGTGTGTGGTGTGTGTGTGTGTGTGGTTGGTATGGTTTGTGGTTGGTGTGTGTGTGGTTGGTGTGGTTTATTATGGTTGGTGTGTGTGTGTGGTTGGTGTGGTTTATCGTGGTTGGTGTGTGGTGTGTGTGTGTGTGTGGTTGGTGTGCTTGCCGTTCTTCTCTCTGATGGTGAAGATGACTCCGCCCCCCAGCCCTGTGCTCTGGGGGTTGATCACTGATGTACATAACAGAGTGGCGATGGCTGCATCCACCGCTGAACCCTTCACCTCCAACACGTCTCTGAGATCAAAGCGATAACCCTCACACACTCACACACACATTACTGTTTTATTACACAATTATTAGAATTGTTTAGAATACCCTCACACTGTAACCTCACACACTGCACCCTCACACACTGTAACCTCACACACTGCACCTCACACTGCACCTCACACACTGTAACCTCACACACTGTAACCTCACACACTGTAACCTCACACTGCACCCTCACACACTGTAACCTCACACACTGCACCCTCACACTGCACCCTCACACACTGTAACCTCACACACTGTAACCTCACACACTGTAACCTCACACACTGTAACCTCACACACTGTAACCTCACACACTGTAACCTCACACACTGCACCTCACACACTGTAACCTCACACACTGTAACCTCACACACTGCACCCTCACACTGTAACCTCACACACTGCACCTCACACACTGTAACCTCACACACTGCACCCTCACACTGCACCTCACACACTGTAACCTCACACACTGTAACCTCACACACTGCAACCTCACACACTGCACCCTCACACTGCACCCTCACACACTGTAACCTCACACACTGCACCCTCACACTGTAACCTCACACACTGCACCCTCACACTGTAACCTCACACACTGCACCCTCACACTGTAACCTCACACACTGCACCCTCACACTGTAACCTCACACACTGCACCCTCACACACTGTAACCTCACACACTGCACCCTCACACACTGTAACCTCACACACTGTAACCTCACACACTGCACCCTCACACTGTAACCTCACACACTGCACCCTCACACACTGTAACCTCACACACTGCACCCTCACACTGTAACCTCACACACTGCACCCTCACACTGTAACCTCACACACTGCACCCTCACACTGTAACCTCACACACTGCACCCTCACACACTGTAACCTCACACACTGCACCCTCACACACTGTAACCTCACACACTGCACCCTCACACACTGTAACCTCACACACTGCACCCTCACACTGTAACCTCAAACACTGCACCCTCACACTGTAACCTCACACACTGTACCTCACACACTGCACCCTCACACTGTAACCTCACACACTGCACCCTCACACTGTAACCTCACACACTGTACCTCACACACTGCACCCTCACACTGTAACCTCACACACTGCACCCTCACACTGCACCCTCACACACTGCACCCTCACACTGCACCCTCACACTGTAACCTCACACACTGTAACCTCACACACTGCACCCTCACACTGTAACCTCACACACTGCACCCTCACACTGTAACCTCACACACTGCACCCTCACACACTGCACCCTCACACTGTAACCTCACACACTGCACCCTCACACTGTAACCTCACACACTGCACCCTCACACTGTAACCTCACACTGTAACCTCACACACTGCACCCTCACACTGTAACCTCACACACTGTAACCTCACACACTGCACCATCACACTGTAACCTCACACACTGCACCCTCACACACTGCACCCTCACACTGTAACCTCACACACTGCACCCTCACACTGTAACCTCACACACTGCACCCTCACACTGTAACCTCACACACTGCACCCTCACACACTGTAACCTCACACACTGCACCCTCACACTGTAACCTCACACACTGCACCCTCACACACTGTAACCTCACACACTGCACCCTCACACTGTAACCTCACACACTGTAACCTCACACACTGTAACCTCACACACTGCACCCTCACACTGTAACCTCACACACTGTAACCTCACACACTGCACCCTCACACTGTAACCTCACACACTGCACCCTCACACACTGTAACCTCACACACTGCACCCTCACACTGTAACCTCACACACTGTAACCTCACACACTGCACCCTCACACACCGCACCCTCACACTGTAACCTCACACACTGCACCCTCACACTGTAACCTCACACACTGCACCCTCACACTGTAACCTCACACACTGTAACCTCACACATTGCACCCTCACACTGTAACCTCACACACTGCACCCTCACACTGTAACCTCACACACTGCACCCTCACACTGTAACCTCACACACTGTAACCTCACACACTGCACCCTCACACTGTAACCTCACACACTGTAACCTCACACTGTAACCTCACACACTGCACCCTCACACACTGCACCCTCACACTGTAACCTCACACACTGTAACCTCACACTGTAACCTCACACACTGCACCCTCACACACTGTAACCTCACACACTGCACCCTCACACTGTAACCTCACACTGTAACCTCACACACTGTAACCTCAAACACTGTAACCTCACACACTGCACTCTCACACACTGTAACCTCACACACTGCACCCTCACACTGTAACCTCACACACTGCACCCTCACACTGCACCCTCACACACTGTAACCTCACACACTGTAACCTCACACACTGCACCCTCACACACTGCACCCTCACACTGTAACCTCACACACTGCACCCTCACACTGTAACCTCACACACTGCACCCTCACACACTGTAACCTCACACGCTGCACCCTCACACTGTAACCTCACACACTGCACCCTCACACACTGCACCCTCACACTGTAACCTCACACACTGCACCCTCACACTGTAACCTCACACACTGCACCCTCACACACTGTAACCTCACACACTGCACCCTCACACTGTAACCTCACACACTGCACCCTCACACTGCACCCTCACACACTGCACCCTCACACTGCACCCTCACACTGTAACCTCACACACTGTAACCTCACACACTGCACCCTCACACTGTAACCTCACACACTGCACCCTCACACCGTAACCTCACACACTGCACCCTCACACACTGCACCCTCACACTGTAACCTCACACACTGCACCCTCACACTGTAACCTCACACACTGCACCCTCACACTGTAACCTCACACTGTAACCTCACACACTGCACCCTCACACTGTAACCTCACACACTGTAACCTCACACACTGCACCCTCACACTGTAACCTCACACACTGCACCCTCACACACTGCACCCTCACACTGTAACCTCACACACTGCACCCTCACACTGTAACCTCACACACTGCACCCTCACACTGTAACCTCACACACTGCACCCTCACACACTGTAACCTCACACACTGCACCCTCACACTGTAACCTCACACACTGCACCCTCACACACTGTAACCTCACACACTGCACCCTCACACTGTAACCTCACACACTGTAACCTCACACACTGTAACCTCACACACTGCACCCTCACACTGTAACCTCACACACTGCACCCTCACACTGTAACCTCACACACTGCACCCTCACACACTGTAACCTCACACACTGCACCCTCACACTGTAACCTCACACACTGTAACCTCACACACTGCACCCTCACACACCGCACCCTCACACTGTAACCTCACACACTGCACCCTCACACTGTAACCTCACACACTGCACCCTCACACTGTAACCTCACACACTGTAACCTCACACATTGCACCCTCACACTGTAACCTCACACACTGCACCCTCACACTGTAACCTCACACACTGCACCCTCACACTGTAACCTCACACACTGTAACCTCACCACTGCACCCTCACACTGTAACCTCACACACTGTATCCTCACACTGTAACCTCACACACTGCACCCTCACACACTGCACCCTCACACTGTAACCTCACACACTGTAACCTCACACTGTAACCTCACACACTGCACCCTCACACACTGTAACCTCACACACTGCACCCTCACACTGTAACCTCACACTGTAACCTCACACACTGTAACATCAAACACTGTAACCTCACACACTGCACTCTCACACACTGTAACCTCACACACTGCACCCTCACACTGTAACCTCACACACTGCACCCTCACACTGTAACCTCACACACTGCACCCTCACACACTGTAACCTCACACACTGTAACCTCACACACTGCACCCTCACACACTGCACCCTCACACTGTAACCTCACACACTGCACCCTCACACTGTAACCTCACACACTGCACCCTCACACACTGTAACCTCACACGCTGCACCCTCACACTGTAACCTCACACACTGCACCCTCACACACTGCACCCTCACACACTGCACCCTCACACTGTAACCTCACACACTGCACCCTCACACACTGCACCCTCACACACTGCACCCTCACACACTGTAACCTCACACACTGCACCCTCACACTGCACCCTCACACACTGTAACCTCACACACTGCACCCTCACACACTGCACCCTCACACACTGCACCCTCACACACTGCACCCTCACACACTGTAACCTCACACACTGTAACCTCACACACTGTAACCTTACACACTGCACCCTCACACTGCACCTCACACACTGTAACCTCACACACTGCACCTCACACACTGTAACCTCACACACTGCACCCTCACACACTGTAACCTCACACTGTAACCTCACACACTGCACCTCACACACTGCACCTCACACACTGTAACCTCACACACTGCACCCTCACACACTGTAACCTCACACACTGTAACCTCACACACTGCACCCTCACACTGTAACCTCACACACTGCACCCTCACACTGTAACCTCACACACTGCACCTCACACTGTAACCTCACACACTGCACCCTCACACTGTAACCTCACACTGTAACCTCACACACTGCACCCTCACACTGTAACCTCACACACTGTAACCTCACACTGTAACCTCACACACTGCACCCTCACACTGTAACCTCACACACTGCACCTCACACTGTAACCTCACACACTGCACCCTCACACTGTAACCTCACACACTGCACCCTCACACTGTAACCTCACACACTGTAACCTCACACACTGCACCCTCACACACTGTAACCTCACACACTGCACCTCACACTGTAACCTCACACACTGCACCTCACACACTGTAACCTCACACACTGCACCCTCACACTGTAACCTCACACACTGCACCCTCACACTGTAACCTCACACACTGCACCCTCACACTGTATTGTACTTTATCTCACTGAGTGTGATTGGTTATCTCATGGATGTCAGGGTTCTGGGGATCAGTTCAGGGAGCGATGCTGGGAACCTAACACACTCTTGTTTGACATTATGAACTGTGGTATCAGATTAGAATGATCTATAATCTTAGAAATGCTCTCTGTCTCTCTCTCTCGCTGTCTCTCTCTCTTGACTGTTGGTGTATATCTCTGAGTCTGATCCACAGAAACCTCAATCAGATTAAATCATCTACATCCTCCTGATCTTCTCAGCATCTCCTCACCTGAACACCTCACCTGCTCTGACTGTTTCAGACGATTAACATCGACCTAAATACCATCAACTTCCTGCTGCTTCAACCCAGTCTCACTGATCACACACACACACACACACACACACACACACAGTTACCCAGTCTCACTGATCACACACACACACACACACAGTTACCCAGTCTCACTGATCACACACACACACACAGTTACCCAGTCTCACTGATCACACACACACACACACACACACACACACACACAGTTACTCAGTCTCACTGATCACACACACACACACAGTTACCCAGTCTCACTGATCACACACACACACACACACACACACACACACACACACACACACAGTTACTCAGTCTCACTGATCACACACACACACACAGTTACCCAGTCTCACTGATCACACACACACACACACACACACACACACAGTTACTCAGTCTCACTGATCACACACACACACACAGTTACCCAGTCTCACTGATCACACACACACACACACACACACACACACACACACACACACACACAGTTACCCAGTCTCACTGATCACACACACACACAGTTACTCAGTCTCACTGATCACACACACACACACAGTTACCCAGTCTCACTGATCACACACACACACACACACACACACACACAGTTACCCAGTCTCACTGATCACACACACACACAGTTACTCAGTCTCACTGATCACACACACACACAGTTACCCAGT
>JAFMOC010000676.1:62500-80000 GCA_019802505.1 Corydoras sp. C115 | reverse complement strand
CCTTGGTTCCAGATTTCAAGAAAGGACCTGAAACCTGAGAGACTGTTAGAATAGTTTGCTGAAATGTGCAGCTGCAGTGTTTCAGAGTTCATTCAGGTTCCGTCCTCAGCATTTCTTTGACTTTAAGTTTTTCATTCAGTTTTGGTCAGAAGGTCCTGCAGAATCTGCTGGTCTTTAAAAACCCGGTCCAGTTCCTTAAATTCTCTTTAGATTGGATTTTGAATTGCGGTTCGGTTCGGTCCGATTCGGTTCGGTCCGGTTCGGTCCGGTTCGG
Source organism: Corydoras sp. C115 (assembly GCA_019802505.1). Classification (NCBI taxonomy): domain Eukaryota; kingdom Metazoa; phylum Chordata; class Actinopteri; order Siluriformes; family Callichthyidae; genus Corydoras; species Corydoras sp. C115. The sequence continues at coordinate 79,726 of JAFMOC010000676.1, read as the reverse complement.
TTCGGTCCGGTTCGGTCCGGTTCGGTCCGGTCCGGTCCGGTCCGGTCCGGTTCGGTTCGGTCCGGTTCGGTTCAGTTCAGTTCAGTTCAGTTCGGTCCGGTCCGGTTCGGTTCGGTTCGGTCCGGTTCGGTTTGGTTCGGTTCGGTCCGGTTCAGTTCGGTTCGGTCCGGTCCGGTCCGGTTCGGTTCGGTTCGGTTCGGTTCGGTTCAGTTCGGTCCGGTTCGGTTCGGTTCGGTTCCGGTTCGGTTCGGTCCGGTTCAGTTCGGTCCGGTTTATTTCGGTTCGGTTCGGTTCGGTTCCTTTGTCTTTATTTCTGTGATAAACTATTTCATTATTAATAATTCTGTTCATCATTAAACTCGTTATGAGTCAGAAATGCAGGTGACGTCATCACGCAAGGTGACGCACAGTGTGAGTTTTAATGTTGGCGCAGTCGCGTCTGTGACGGTTAGAAAAACTACAGCGGCCATTTTTGTGACGTTGTTTGTGACGTATTCGACGGCGGGGTTAAATTGGTTTTCTTTTGTTTTCCTAATAAACAAAAATATTAAAACAAAAAACAAACAAAATGTGTAAATATATAGCATTCAAAAATAATTAAATGAAAGGTAAATATGTTAGTTGATTATGGTGGTAGCGCGGAGTGCATGATGGGAGTTGTAGTTGTTGGAGGGTCACACATCGTGTGAAGGCGGGATGTCCGCAGTGAACCTGCGGTTTGTTGTGGATGGCTGTCCCGGACACGCGCGGGTTCCACGGGGGTTTGTGATCCGGCAGTGGGGGCGGCAGTGCGGGGCGGTTCGGGGCGGTTCGGATGGTGGTTGGAAGCGGGTTTGGTGATGAGCGCAGCGGGGGTGCTGGTTCGTTTCTGCGGGGTCTCCATGCCAACAGCAGGACAGGTGGGTCGCACTTCAGCTTGATGATGATGATGATGATGATGATGGCGCTCTGTGTGTGTATGTATGTATGTGTGTGTGTATGTGTGTGTGTGTGTATGTGTATGTGTGTGTGTGTATGTGTATGTGTGTGCGTGTATGTGTGTGTGTGTGTGTGTGTATGTATGTATGTATGTATGTGTGTGTGTATGTATGTATGTATGTATGTATGTGTGTGTGTATGTATGTATGTATGTATGTGTGTGTGTGTGTGTGTATGTATATGTATGTATGTGTGTGTGTGTGTGTGTGTGTGTATGTATGTATGTATGTATGTATGTGTGTGTGTGTATGTATGTATGTATGTATGTGTGTGTGTATGTATGTATGTATGTATGTGTGTGTGTGTGTGTGTGTGTGTGTGTATGTATATGTATGTATGTGTGTGTGTGTGTGTGTGTATGTATATGTATGTATGTATGTGTGTGTGTGTGTGTGTGTGTATGTATGTATGTGTGTGTGTGTGTGTATGTATGTATGTGTGTGTGTATGTGTGTGTGTATGTATGTATGTATGTATGTATGTGTGTGTGTGTGTGTGTGTGTATGTATATGTATGTATGTGTGTGTGTGTGTGTGTGTATGTATGTGTTTGTATGTGTGTGTGTGTGTATGTATGTGTTTGTATGTGTGTGTATGTATGTGTTTGTATGTATGTGTGTGTGTGTGTGTGTGTGTGTGTGTATGTATGTGTTTGTATGTGTGTGTATGTATGTGTTTGTATGTGTGTGTATGTATGTGTTTGTATGTTTGTATGTATGTGTGTGTGTGTGTGTGTGTGTGTGTGTGTGTGTGTGTGTGTGCATGTGTATATTAATGTATGTATGTATGTGATGACGTGATGTCAGCGTTGTGTGATGTCAGTGGTGTGTGATGTCAGTGGTGTGTGATGTCAGTGGTGTGTGATGTCAGCGCGGCGTGATGTCAGCGTGGTGTGATGTCAGCGTGGTGTGATGTCAGCGTGGTGTGATGTCAGCGTGGTGTGATGTCAGCGTGGTGTGATGTCAGCGTGGTGTGATGTCAGCGTGGTGTGATGTCAGCGTGGTGTGATGTCAGCGTGATGTGATGTCAGCGTGGTGTGATGTCAGCGTGGTGTGATGTCAGTGTGATGATGCTCTGTGATAATAACCACAGTGATTACAGTGTGTTTGTTTAGCCACGCCCACTTCATCTGCATCTTCTGTGATCCTTTTCAAAGTGATGTAATGTGTGGTGTTTCTCTGTTCCCCTCCAGGTCCTCAGTTGTGTGCAGCACACTAACACACACACACACACACACACACACACACACACACACTGTCTTTGTGTATGTAGTATGAAGCTGAAACAACATGAGAGGAAATTAGGCTCCTCCCACAGGCAGGCAACATGGGTGTGCAAGACTGACAGACTGTAAGATCCCACTGAGTGTGAGTGTGTGTGTGTGTGTGTGTGTGTGGGGGGGGGGGGCAGGGCTTGGTGTGCAGGTGTACACTCACACCATGATGGAGTGTGTGAGGGAGTGGGTGCACTCAGTGCGGGACTGTGAGGGGGGGGCCCTCTGTACACTTTTGGGTTTGCTGCTGTTGTTTATCTGGTACTGTTACCGCGTGGGCTGTGAACGCACCTCGTACCCGCCCGAGTCTCGAGCCACCCCCCCGGAGCTCCCCTCCAAACTCCGCCCCTCAACCCGTTTAGGAGGCGGGAGCAGCGAGGAGGACCTCAACGGTTTTGCATACTGTCAATCACCTGAGTGTTTCCGCTGCTCACAGCCGGGGGAGGGGCTGAACCAGCGGCTCTACCACCACCTGCAGGACTACGCCAAGCGCTACACCTGGGCAGGTGTGGGTCTCTGTGTGGGTCTCTGTGTGTGGTCTCTGTGTGGGTCTCTGTGTGTGGGTGTCTCTCTATGGGTGTCTCGGTGTCTGTCTGTGTGGGTCTCTGTGTGTGCGCCTCGGTGGGTGTCTCGTGGGTGTCTCTGTGCGTGTCTCTGTGGGTGTCTGTCTGTATGGGTGTCTGTGTGTGCGCCTCGGTGGGTGTCTCGTGGGTGTCTCTGTGCGTGTCTCTGTGGGTGTCTGTGTCTCGGTGTGTGTCTCTGCGTGTGTCTCTGCGCGTGTCTCTGTGCGTGTCTCTGTGGGTGTCTGTGTGTCTCTGTGGGTGTCTGTGTCTCGGTGTGTGTCTCTGCGTGTGTCTCTGCGTGTGTCTCTGCGTGTGTCTCTGCGCGTGTCTCTGTGGGTGTCTGTGTGGGTGTCAGTGTGTGTGTGTCTCTGTGGGTGTCTGTGTGTGTGTCTGTGTCTCGGTGTGTGTCCTCGGTGGGTCTCTGCGTGTGTCTCTGCGTGTGTCTCTGCGCGTGTCTCTGTGGGTGTCTGTGTGGGTGTCAGTGTGTGTGTGTCTCTGTGGGTGTCTGTGTGTGTGTCTGTGTCTCGGTGTGTGTCTCTGCGTGTGTCTCTGCGTGTGTCTCTGCGTGTGTCTCTGCGTGTGTCTCTGTGCGTGTCTCTGTGGGTGTCTGTGTGTCTCTGTGGGTGTCTCTGTGGGTGTCTCTGTGGGTGTCTGTGTGGGTGTCAGTGTGTGTGTGTCTCTGTGCGTGTCTCTGTGGGTGTCTGTGGGTGTCTTTGTGTGTGTGTCTCGGTGGGTGTCTCGGTGGGTGTCTCTGTGCGTGTCTCTGTGTGTGTCTCTGTGGGTGTCAGTGTGTGTGTGTGTGTGTCTCTGTGCGTGTCTCTGTGTGTGTCTGTGTGTGGGTGTCTCTGTGGGTGTGTCTGTGTGTGTCTCTGTGTGTGTCTCTGTGTGTGTCTCTGTGTGTGTCTCTGTGTGTGTCTCTGTGCGTGTCTCTGTGTGTGTCTGTGTGTGGGTGTCTCTGTGGGTGTGTCTGTGGGTGTCTGTGTGTGTGTCTCTGTGTGTGTCTGTGTGTGTGTCTCTGTGCGTGTCTCTGTGTGTGTCTGTGTGTGGGTGTCTCTGTGGGTGTCTCTGTGTGTGTCTCTGTGTGTGTGTCTGTGTGTGTCTCTGTGTGTGTCTCTGTGTGTGTCTCTGTGTGTCTCTGTGTGTGTCTCTGTGCGTGTCTCTGTGTGTGTCTGTGTGTGGGTGTCTCTGTGGGTGTGTCTGTGGGTGTCTGTGTGTGTGTCTCTGTGTGTGTCTCTGTGTGTGTCTCTGTGTGTGTCTCTGTGTGTGTCTCTGTGTGTGTCTCTGTGTGTGTCTCTGTGTGTGTCTCTGTGTGTGTCTCTGTGTGTGTCTCTGTGCGTGTCTCTGTGTGTCTGTGTGTCTGTGTGTGTGTGTCTCTGTGTGTGTCTCTGTGTGTGTGTCTGTGTGTGTGTCTCTGTGTGTGTCTCTGTGTGTGTCTCTGTGCGTGTCTCTGTGTGTGTCTGTGTGTGTGGGTGTCTCTGTGGGTGTGTCTGTGGGTGTCTGTGTGTGTGTCTCTGTGTGTGTCTGTGTGTGTGTCTCTGTGTGTGTCTCTGTGTGTGTCTCTGTGTGTGTCTCTGTGTGTGTCTCTGTGTGTGTCTCTGTGCGTGTCTCTGTGCGTGTCTCCGTGTGTGTCTGTGTGTGTGTGTCGTCATGGTGTTGGTTAACCCTGATTATTTTGGACAGGTATGGGGCGTGTCCATAAAGGTGTTCGTGAGCAGGCCCGGTACCGTCTCTGTAAGCGCCCCTCCATTCAGAGAGCCGAGGTCTTCTTCTTGCCGGATTTGCCGTCTGCACCGTTTTTCTCTCGCGAGGCTCAGAAGCATGACGTGGAGCTGCTGGAGCGGAGCTTCCCCGCCCTGCTGGCCGAGTTTGAGAGCGTGTACCGAGCCCCGCCTCCCCTCGCACCCGGCTGGAAAACCAACGGCACGCCACGCGGTCAGTGGTGCACCTTTTACCTGGTGAATCAGGGCACGCCCATGGTGCTGAACGCCCGGCGATGCCCGCGCACCTGGAGAGTGCTGGGACAGCTGCGCACCTTCATCTCCAACAACGTGTTTGGAAACGCCTGCTTCTCCGTTCTGAGTCCCGGAGCCACCATCTCCGAACACTACGGTCCCACCAACGTCCGCCTGCGCTGCCACCTGGGTACCACCTCGTGTCTTTACATATTCAGTGTTTGTATATACATATTAAGTGTGTGTGTGTGTGTGTGTGTGTGTGTGTGCTCAGGCCTGAAGGTACCTCCTCATTGTGAGTTGGTGGTGGGGGGGGAGCCTCAGTGTTGGTCAGAGGGAAACTGTTTGCTGTTTGATGATTCCTTTCTGCACACGGCGTTTAATGACGGTGAGAATCATTCATTCATTCATTTCTTTATCTGTCCCACGTCCCGGTGTGAAGTCCGAGGTTATTTCTGATTGGCTGATGTGGAGTAAGTTCAAAGCTCAAAGCTGACATGAATACTTGAATTTGAATTTTGTATATTTTAAATATTTATTGTCTGAATTAATTAATGTTAATTACTAACTTGTGGATTTTCTGTTGAAAAAAAACCTCATTTTAAAATTACAGTTTACAATTATCAGAAAAAAACTGAGATGGAAACATTTTAGATTTAAATCTCAGAAAATTTTTAACTTGAGGTTAAACTTACAGATCTCAGAAAAAGAAAAGGTTTAGAGCCATTAAACACAACGAGGAACCGATTATTTAACCAATCACAGCGCTGCTGCACTCTCATTCATGTCTATAGTGGAGAAAACCAAGGATAAACTGAAAGGTTTAAAGGTGTGTGTGTGTGTGTGTGTGTGTGTGTGTGAGATCAGGTTCTCCAGATGATGGACCCAGGGTGGTGTTCATGGTGGATCTGTGGCATCCCAATGTGGCAGCTGCAGAGAGACAAGCCCTTGACTTCATCTTCACTCCTGGACGTTGAAACATGGAGACGTTTACAGAGTGAGAGACGGAGAGATGATCACAAACAAAGATCAAAGACTGAGGATCAAAGAGGTGGAGCTGAATGATGGAGAGATTACAGATGGAGAGATTACAGATGGAGAGATTACAGATGGAGAGGGAGAGGTCTGATGTAAATCTGATCATTTGAAATGTTTCTGTAAATAAGAGTAAATGGGGGGGGTGCTCAAAGAAGTAAATACCTGTACAGAAATGGTTCCTCGTGAGGTAATGAGGAACCCAGAGGAGAACCATCACAGTGATGAGGAGAGGCTCCATAATGAAAGCAGAACTGTTTCAGTTTCCAGCACAGTATAGACATGAGCTCAGTTTGGAGAACCTTGTGTTCTCATCTACCCACTTTATTCCAGCGTTAGTCCCTGCTCTCAGACAAGAGACGGACACAATGGCTGAAGGGTCACTCACTGTGTTCCACTCAGGACCCTCCTGACCTTTCAGCCCTACAGTTCCCTGTGCAGTGAGACTGCTTTACATTTGGGCTTCATGTCACAGTTCTACAATAGAACCAAATGTTTCTCCATCAGCCCTCATGCTGCGGGCCGGGCCGGGCCGGACCGGGACACGGTGTGAACCACCACCTGACTGACCGACTGAATGTTGGAGGTTTTATCCTGAGGCTGTCGATGTTTCTGTGATTTTGCACTTTTAGAACTCTGATGTTTGGTTTTGATGCAGTGAGTGGTATGTATTGGTACTCCGACTCCAGAGCATCTGGGTAAAGTGTAAAAGATCCAACATCTGGATTTATTACAGCGGTCATCCAGAACATCCTAAAGTTACTTATACTTCACTTATGAATACTAATTAATGACATCATAACCTTTACGATGTTTCTTAGGAACGCGTTCATGTTTCCTCTTTAATCATTAAAACATGAAAGCATCAACCAAGTAACATCAAAGACATTAAGCCCTTTGATCTGGAGGAGAAGAAAAGGGCCGTGGCTCTTGGGTATTTCTGACCCTAAGAACGAAACAGCATTTCATTTTACCAACCGGCAAACAGGAACCTCTCATGGGTCAGGAACCGGTTCAGGGTTCCTGTTAAAGCTGAATCCAGACTGAGAACCGTCCCCGATCAGCGGATCATGACGGAGAACGTCTTCTGAGTGGTGAGCTGAAGCTGAAGTCCAGGTTTGGTTTACAGTGTAAATAATGACGTCCTGAACCTCAGTGAAGCTCCGCCTCTTCCTGCCACACCCGCACTTCTTTTGTAGGTGATCTGTGATGTTTTTTCTCGTGCTGTGATGTTTGCAGAGCAGGGTTTTATCTTCAGTCATTCCTGTTTACTATCAGTGCGTCATGATGATGAAGATGATGAAGATGAAGTGATTATTAAAGTGATTATTCTTCAGCACTCTTCTGATTGAAATGTTGTTGGATGAGGGGGGGGGGAGGGGACCCCTAATTCTTTATTATTACCACAGGTGATGAATGTTCACATGAACACGTGTAGCTCTGCACTGTGACGTCAGAGGGCAGCAGAGAGCGGTTTGGTTCTTGTTCAGTTGGTGTGTGTGTGTGTGTGTGTGTACAACTTCAAACTGCATTCAACTGATTTTCATTAGGTTTTTGTTTTAATTAATAGCCGGTGTGTGTTTGTGTGAGTGTGTTGCAGAATCACAGTTTGCTGTGTGAAATGTTCTTAATCTTAATAAAATTTAAAAGCGAATTTACAGGACATAATACAGAAGCTCCTCCCACTGTTCACACACACACACACACACACACACACACACACACACACAGTTCTGATTTAGTTGTTTAATGTGAAATCAGTGTTAATCTATTAACTCTTCACACACATCCCATAATTGTTTTGGAGATTGTCGATGGGTGTTATTATTCTGGTGTTAATAAAATAATATATTGATTTTTATTTGTCATACAGGGTCACCTTCAACACCCCCCCAACACACACACACACACACACGTTCTGCATACCTCTCCCTCACTCTGGGTACTGATGCTCTCTCTCTCTCTCTCTCTCTGTCTCGGTGCTGATGCTGGTTCTCTCTCTCTCTCTGTCTCGGTGCTGATGCTGGTTCTCTCTCTCTCTGTCTCGGTGCTGATGCTGGTTCTCTCTCTCTCTGTCTCGGTGCTGATGCTGGTTCTCTCTCTCTCTCTCTCTCTGTCTCGGTGCTGATGCTGGTTCTCTCTCTCTCTGTCTCGGTGCTGATGCTGGTTCTCTCTCTCTCTCTCTGTCTCGGTGCTGATGCTGGTTCTCTCTCTCTCTGTCTCTCTGTCTCGGTGCTGATGCTGGTTCTCTCTCTCTCTCTCTCTCTGTCTCGGTGCTGATGCTGGTTCTCTCTGTCTCTCTGTCTCGGTGCTGATGCTGCAGCGGGTGAGCAGATGAAGCCCATCATGAGTGTGTCTCTGAATAAGACGGAGTCCTCGGTGTCTCTGCTCAGGTCTGCGGCTGCGGACGGACGGCGGATGAAGGTTCGTGTCTCGGCGGAGCCGCTGTGGAGCTCTCGCAGGCCGCTCTGTCACCCCGCGCTGCCGGATCCGAACCCCGAGCCGCGCGACGACGTTCCGGAGAGCAGCGGCGGGAAAGAGCGCCGCCCGTCCCGACACTCTCACCGACACCACCACCGGCACCACCACCACCATCACAACCACCATCACAACCACCACCGACACCCCGAGCCGCCGCGGGACCCCGCTGAGGCTGCCCGCCTGCCGAACCGGACCCGCTCCTTCTCCGAGGGCTGTGCGGACGCGGCCCCGTCTGTCTGCTCCTCCCCGTGCTTTCTGCTGCGCTCCCCCCGCAGCACGGAGCATGCGCCCCCGCTGCCCGCTGGAACCCCCACGCCACCCGGGACCGGGACCGAGACCGAGACCGGGACCGAGACCGAGCTGAACCTGCGGCCCATCCTCAGCTCCGTGTTCGGTCAGGTGAGCTGAGTGAACCGAACATCTGTATGAGTGAATAACATGTGGACTACTGAACACACACTCACATTCACACACACACTCACATTCACACACACACACTCACACACATACTCACACACACACTCACTCACTCACTCACACACTCACACACTATGTTCGCATTCTATCATAGATGCACTTTACAGATGTTTACAGATGTTTACAGATGTGTCTGTGTCTTTTTTGCAGGACAGAGAGCTGAGACCAGAGGAGATTGAGGGTGAGATCTTCACTGACCCACATTTATACACATCATAATGTTTGAGATAAATATGAAGATCACAGATGTGTGTGTGTGTGTGTGTGTGTGTGTGTGCGTGTGTGCGTGCGCAGAACTCCGTGAAGCCTTTAAGGAGTTTGATAAAGATAAAGATGGTTACATCAGCTGTAAGGACTTGGGGAACTGCATGAGGACGATGGGCTACATGCCCACTGAGATGGAGCTGATCGAACTGAGCCAGCAGATCAACATGAACCGTGAGTGTGTGATTTCTCTGTTTGTCTGTGTGTGTGTCTGTGTGTGTGTGTGTGTGTGTGTGTGATTTCTGTGTGTGTGTTTCAGTGGGGGGTCATGTAGATTTTGATGACTTTGTGGGATTGATGGGCCCGAAGCTTTTGGCAGAAACAGCAGATATGATCGGAGTGAAGGAGCTCAGGAACGCTTTTAGAGAGGTAACCAAAACACCTACAACTAACTACAACTAACTACAACCAACTATAACTAACTACAACCAACTATAACTAACTACAACTAACTATAACTAACTACAACTAACTATAACTAACTACAACTGTCACCATAACTATACACAATAACTGAAAAACTAAGTGTAAATTCTCAGCATAATCTCAGAATCATAACTCCACTGATGAACTCACCGCCTCCATCGAGGTTCACAGCTCCCTCTGAACTACGAGCTTTAATGTTCAGTCCTGTGGTGTAGTTCATGTTGAGAACCTCAGCTCCTCTAATCACACAGAACATACAGCTGCAGCATCTGTACATCACACTGCTGCCTTCTGATTGGTGGATTACATCAGTTCATTATTATCTGAGTGTACATCCTAAAAATGTACACACACACACACACACACACACACACACACACAACTCACATACACAAACACATACATACACTCACATACACATATACACACACACACACACACACACAAACGCATACTGTGAGTGTGACTGTGTGTGTTCTAGTTTGATACGAACGGTGATGGAGAGATCAGTACTTCTGAACTCCGAGAGGCCATGAAGAAGCTCCTGGGTCAGCAGGTCAGATTTTCCATCCATCCATCCATTATCTTCCGCTTTATTCTATATTAGGGTCATGAAGGGAAGGTTCCCCATGCCCATCCAGGGGAGAACGTTTCAGTCGCTGGGCAGATACACCCAGGACAGGACGAGATTTTATTAACCAGTAATCATTAAAGATGGATCACAGATTCAGCTCCCATACAAACACACTGTTCATTCAGTTTGTTGACTTTATAACTGCTACATCGCAGGTTGGACATCGAGATCTGGAGGACATCCTGAAAGACATCGACCTGAATGGTGATGGTCGCGTGGACTTTGATGGTATGAACGATCGTGAGGTCATTGATCTATAGAGAGTGAACTCATTTTGATGAATGAAGGAGTTTCAAAGGGTTCATGTTTATTTGTGTGTTGCAGAATTTGTGAGAATGATGTCCCGGTGAAACCTCACACACATATTCTACTTCCTGCGGACTGGAGGACTTTTAGTTTAAAAGCCACGGCAGCTTGTATCAGGTGCACATGTTTTGCTGGGACATAAAAAACCAAAACACAGCGGATTAGTGAATATGTGTTTGTCTCGTCCAATCAGTGATCGTCTTACTAGAGCTGAAATAAGATATGACAGTTTAGGAAATAAAAACCTTCATTCAGGAAAAAAATGTAATGAACACACACACACACACACACACACACACACACACACACACACACACACACACATATAGTTATGTGTAAAGTAAAAGCAGTGTGCTTTAAGAATTTGGGATGGAGCTCAGTCCTCGTAACATTTCGCAAAACATTATTCTGGTTGGTTCAGAAGGTTTGTCGCCACCTGCTGGTGTGTTATGGCATTTCTTCAACGTGACCTCTTCAAAGTTCTGATCTTTTCAAACTGGTCCATGGTTCCTGGTCTGTGATGAAGTATGAGAACCCTCCCCTAACCGTCCTGCTTGCACCTCCATGTTTCAGAGTTCTGTGGTGAATTCAGTGTTTATGGATCATCTCACTGTCTGTGGTCTTTAGATCCGGTCAGAACCCTCGTGTTCTGTTTATAGAATGTTGCTCTGTTTCTCTTTAGTCCACTCTCTGTGTTCTTTGAAGAACGTCTTCTTTTCTTTATGTTACGTTTGTGTGTTTGTTGTAAATACTTGTAATGAGTCAATTACAGCCAATTAGCAGCATGCATGTCATTCATTTTGCTGATTGTTCCATACTCAGCTACCTCTGGTCATGGATTATTTCCCATGATGCTTCAGTAATTTATTAATAATCAGTAATTTATCAGTAATTTAATAATAATTAATAATAATAATAATAATTTAATAATCATTTTGCAAATAACTATATTAACACACACACACACACACACACGTAGATATATATTCAATCACACACATACTTACAGCTAAGTTTTTGTGCACTACATCAGTGTCTCTGGTTTTGATGGGTGGAGGTTCTGATGTTTTATTAATGATCTTTAATGAAGTCCTGATGATCTGTTAATTAATGATCTTTAATGAAGTCCTGATGATAATTAATGATCTTTAATGAAGTCCTAATGGTGTTAATTAATGATCTTTAATGAAGTCCTGATGATCTGTTAATTAATGATCTTTAATGAAGTCCTGATGATCTGAACCCCAAACTGACGGGATGTATTTTAGTTGCAGGTCGCGTGCTCACGGTATCGGATGAATGTAATGAGTTCACAGTTCTGCGTATTTATAGCGACACCAGGTGGTAAAATGTGGAATTACAGCTGGAAACGTTAACTCGCACTAATTCCTCCGATTCTGAAAATTCCTGTCGCCATTAACATTTATTAAGCAAACATCAGGTCTAATTGCTCATTAATTTATAGCACTTAATATGACGTTTAGTTTAATTAAAACAGGAGGAACTAGATCCCACAGGTTTAGTTATTATATATTATATAGAAGAATCGAGCCTTTGAGCGTGTTGTTCTGTTTTCATGTCTCTGTAGTTTTGTTGTGTCCTGGTGTTGGTGTTCAGGCCGCTGAGTTTCTTGCATGCCAAATAAAACATTTTGTGGAACTTTTGTTGTAAATTATAGGACGTTTAAATTCAAATCAATAATTCTGTAATTTATTTCATAATATTAAACAGATATTTGTATAAAGAACTTTACTGATCATTATTTGGTGTGACAATTTTTTTCCACAGCATATTACAGAATAGAATCAAACCCCGAGCTGAACTACCCTAAAGCTGCTGGGATGAGGAGAATTTCTGTTGTCATGGTGACAGTTTCCTTTCACAGTTAAAAGAACGTTCTGGATCTGCTGCCATCTCGTGGCTCTATCAAAAATTACTTTCGTAATTAAACTACAGTTCAGATTTCACATACATTTTGCTTGTTAAACACTATTTCAGAGAATTTATATTTGTTTAAGCTTCTAATAAAAATCCCCTAAAATGTTAAATGATTCTTTGGAGAATCACATCAGCAGTGAGACAATCAAACTCAGACTGATTAATTATATGGTGAAGCAGTAAAAATTGAGGGAGATGGTTCAGGCTTTTTAACTAAACACTTCCAAAGAAGAACTGTGATGAAGAAAATCACTTGATCTCATTTAAGGAGGTTGAAGAAAAGTTACACTGCAGCTGTTGATAACCGAACAGCTGGAACATGCTGAACATCCACTGAATGAGACACACATTTCTTTCTGATCATCTTGGTGCAGTATGTGATGAACACGAGAGCTTTCACTGAGACATCACCAGCATGAAAAGCGTTACCAAGGCAACCGGACTCCCAATATGCTGGAGGGATGCTGTTGGACAGTAAGAGGACCGTCGTTATATCGATGACATTGATCTTAATGTTTACATCAGTAACACTTCATCTGATGGTTCTCTAAAGTTCTACATAATAAAATCAGGAATCTTATCTGAACCTACAGTAGTTCCATCAACATCAACAAACATCTTCAATAAAGAAATAAGAATTCGAAAAATATAGAATTATATTAATAAACCAATATAAACTTATAACTTTAATAAAGTCAAATTAAATATTGGTTTGGGTTTTCTTCTGATTAAAACTGTGATGTTGGCATTGCTGTTACACAACGACAACATTTAGGAAAATTAACCAAGAATAAATTTAAATATATAAATTTTCAGTCATCAAATTTTTAAAATTTGATGACTGACTGACTGATTGATTGATTGATTGATTGACTGACTGATTGATTGATTGATTGATTGATTGATTGATTGATTCAGAGTGCTGTGTTGTCCTGATCTGATTGGTCGTTTTTCTAAATGATAACAAATCAGCTGTTATTTAAAATGGTTTATAGTTTAAATGCTGGGGGTAAAAAGCGGTGTGATGATGATGAAGATGAAGATGAAGATGGAAGTTTTTTATTTTATTTTATTTTTTGAGTTTCCGTTTTGAACAGCGACAGGAACCTTTCTGTGTGATCCTGGGGAAGAAATTAAAGGTGACACCATAAGTATTTTAAATATTTTTTGACATTTAAAGTTATAATTGTGACTCTGAAGCCGTTGCGTTTATAAAGCTGATGTTCTTTCGGCGCTGAGAGGTTTTTAAAACTCAATCATTCATTTAAATTTATTTCATCTTTTTTTGTCATCAGGAAATAAACCAAGCTTCCGGGTTCAGGCGCCTCGCCGCAGCGCAACCGAACTTAATGAGCGCGGGAGCTGCGGGAGCGCCGCCTGGTGGCCACAGTGAGTATAACCCGCCGCCATGCTGCAGCCCCAACGGATCTGAATCAAAGAACCGACTCTTTAGTTCATATCTGTGATTTATCTGCGTCTGAAATAACTTACTAACATGTCGGTTTTGAACTTAATAATAATAATAATAATAATAATAATAATAATAATAATAATAATAATACGGGCGGCACGGTGGCTTAGTGGTTTAGCATGTTCTCCTCTCAGCACTAGGGATTCCCGGTTCGAATCCCCATCTGGGTGGAGTTTCCATGTTCTCCCCGTGTCCGCGTGGGTTTCCTCCGGGTTCTCCGGTTTCCTCCCACAGTCCAAAAACATGGATCAAGTCAATTGAATTTTCAAAAATTGCCCCATATAGAGTGTGTTTGTGTGAGTGAGTGTGTGCCTGGCGATGGATTGGCGCCCTGTCCTGGGTCTGTCTGCCCGGCACCCGAGACGTTCTTCCCTGGATGGGCATGGGGAACCCCACTGCGACCCTAGTGGAGGATAAAAAGCGGGAGATAATGAATGAATGAATAATAATATTATTATTATTATTATTATTATTAATAATTATTATTATTAATAATAATAATAATAATAATAATAATAATAATAATAATAATAATTAATAACTAGAAGGAAAGTTCGTGAACAAACTTTGAAGTTGGCTTGGAAGGGCTGACCGCTGCAGCAAAAAAAGAACTAAAAAAAAAAAAACCTACCAAAAAAAGACTGAAAAAGAAAAAACAACCAAAAAAACTAAAAAAATGCTAACTATGCTAATGTGGAGAACATGCCATACTTCCAAAAGATGACGATGGTTAACCAAAAGGACGAACAACTAAAATAAAAAGGAAAAGAAAAGAAAAAAAACAAAAGAAAAACTAAAAAACTAAAAAATGCTAACTATGCTAATATGGAGAACATGCCAAACTTCCAAAGGTTGACGATGGCTAACCAAAAGGACGAACAACTAAAATAAAAAGGAAAAGAAAAGAAAAAAAACAAAAGAAAAACAAAAAAAATGCTAACTATGCTAATGTGGAGAACATGCCAAACTTCTAAAAGTTGATGATGGCTAACCAAAAGGACGAACAACTAAAATAAAAAGGAAAAAAAAAAAAAAAAAAAAAAAAAATGCTAGCTATGCTAATAGGGAGAACATGCCAAACTTACAAAAGTTGACAGAGGCTAACCAAAAGGATGAGCATAAAGACTTGAAAGGAAAAAAAACGAAAAAAAGAAAGAAAAACATGTGAAGTTGTTAGAAATTGAAAAAAATGCTAATTATGCTAATGTGGAGAACATGCCAAACTTCCAAAGTTTGATTGTGGGGCTAACCAAAGGCATAAGCCAGACCAATCATAATGCAGAAGAAAAAAATTAAAAAACAAAAACCTGCCCATTTTATTGAAATTAAAAAAAATGCTAACTATGCTAATGTGGAGAACGTACCAAACTTCCAAATCTTAAAAGACCCTCACCATAAGAATGAACAACTAAAGTAAAGATGAAAACAAACAAAAAACTCGAAAAAACTCGAAAAATTCCAATGGAAGTCAATACGAAAAAGGGGCGTGGCCCGAAAACCGCGCGACAAATCGCTCCAAAAAGAACAAGCAACAGAAGCTTTAGATTCTGTGACGTCACCGAATTCCAGCCTTCTGCTCCAAAAGCTGCGGGACGAGAAAGAGCTAGAAAATCCCGCGAGAACGAGAATAATAATAATAATAATAATAATAATAATAATAATAATAATAATAATTAATAATTAATAATAATAATAATAATAATAATAACAATAATAATTAATAATTAATAATTAATAATAATAATAAGATTATGAAGAACAGCAAGCTGGCTTTTCCAAGCCAACTTAATAATAATAATAATAATAATAATAATAATAATAATAATTAATAATAGTGATTATAATAATAATTAATAATTAATAACAGATAATGGTAGATGATTCGGGGTTCTTTCTGTTGATTCTTTATTCGGATCTTTTGGTGACTGAATCACCCGGATGTGTGAGTATGAGTTCGTCCGAGCCGTCTGCATGTTCGTGAATCTGATTGGCTGGTTGTTCTGGTAAACGCTTACTGTGATTGGTCCATGTGTCTTTAGAGAAATCTGACGATGACATCTGTCCTACGCCAATGAGCGAACGAAACGACAGTGTCTCTGGCTGCTGATTGGTCGCGGACGTTTGGGTCCCGCCTCGTGGTTGCGCAGTCAGCACGTTCGGCTGTTCGAATGTTCTCTCAGCGGCCTGATTGATCCGCGTTTCAGTCGATTAATCTGATCAGAACCCGCAGGAACCCCGGATTATTAATCTGATCAGAACCCGGAGTAACCCCGGATTATTAATCTGAGAGCTCTGAGACTCGGACCGCAGGGGGAGGACTTTAAATAATCAGACAGAGTGGAGGTAGAACATAGAGACCCAGATCAAAGGAAGAGAGTGTCAAAGCTGTAAGGTACACACACACACACACACACACACACACACACACACACACACACACACACACAGGTGAAGGAACATCTGTACTGCAGCCACCTGTTGAATTTGCACATCTGCAGAACATCTGGATCTCCAGCTCTGCACTCAGCAGTAAGTCTGAACCTATTGTAATGTTGCGTCATCGCGTGACGTCATGTGTGTAATGTGACGTGTGAATGTGTAAGTTGTGTTGAAGCAGAAGGCGATGCAGCGGGTGGAGGTGCAGTGTGCACTGAGCCTGGTGGTGGTGGTGGCGGCGGCGGTGCTGGTGGGGTGGTGCCACGCTGATCCTGATGGTGGCATGGTGGAGCCGCCTCTGATGGAGCGCGTCATCTGGGCGGTGAACGCGGGAGGAGAGGCGCACACGGACACGCACGGCGTCCATTACAAAAAAGATCCGCTCGAAGGGAAGGTGGGGAAAGGTGAGTATCCACCTGCTCTAAACCACGCCCACATCCACCTGCTCTACACCCCGCCCACATCCACCTGCTCTAAACCACGCCCACATCCACCTGCTCTAAAACACGCCCACATCCACCTGCTCTAAACCACGCCCACATCCACCTGCTCTAAACCACGCCCACATCCACCTGCTCTAAACCACGCCCACATCCACCTGCTCTACACCACGCCCACATCCACCTGCTCTAAACCACGCCCACATCCACCTGCTCTAAACCACGCCCACATCCACCTGCTCTAAACCACGCCCACATCCACCTGCTCTAAACCACGCCCACATCCACCTGCTCTAAACCACGCCCACATCCACCTGCTCTAAACCACGCCCACATCCACCTGCTCTAAACCACGCCCACATCCACCTGCTCTACACCCCGCCCACATCCACCTGCTCTAAACCACGCCCACATCCACCTGCTCTAAACCACGCCCACATCCACCTGCTCTAAACCACGCCCACATCCACCTGCTCTACACCCCGCCCACATCCACCTGCTCTAAACCACGCCCACATCCACCTGCTCTAAACCACGCCCACATCCACCTGCTC